>DWJZ01003203.1:0-17571 GCA_018249125.1 Asbolis capucinus
GCTATATCATAAGTCTCCATTTTTTTTCTGTTACTATTAAGTCGGAGGTTTTTGGTCGAAATAAGAAGTCCCGCCCCCAGGGTTGGCAAACTCCGCTAACCCGAATTGGAGCAGTGTAGTGGACTATGGCCTTAACCTTCTCATTCAGAGAAGAGACTCGTGCTCAATAGTGGGCCGTGATGGGTTGAGACGAAGATAGTTGCTTTTGTGTGTTTTAAAAACAAAACTAAATCGATACTTGAACAGACACTAGAAAATAAACGAAAATTTATCGTATGTGTACACGATAGAAGATTATATATACATATAGAAGAAACAGATTGATAGACATATATAGACATATATATATATATATATATATAGATTGCAAGGATGTTATGACTTGTTATCGTAGAAATAATCGTCGTCAGATAACGCTTGCAAATTTAAAGATTATATGCAAATAAACAACGTGCTGGCAGCGAATAGAAAATTCTGGTCTGCGTAGTAGTGACGTGAAACTTTAAAAGGTCTTTGTACTAAAATTTCGTTAAATTTGGGAATGTACTTATGGGCTTATCAAGTTTTGAGGGATTCGAAAGGTCCGAAGGGGAAAGGGGAGGGGTCGAGAGAGGGGAGAGGAAGAGGGAAGGAAGAGAAGAGGAAAGGGGAGTCGAGATAGATTTTTCTAGATGTCATGTATAGTAGAGTTACTCATGAAGTTCTCGAAGATTTGTGAAGTCGTTTGGCCAACGTGGTGGACAACAGCCAATCAAATACTGAGAGGAGAACCGAGCTCATAATGGAACGGTTTTTGTGATGTCGCTGAAATTTCTTGAAAATATACCCGTTAAAATCTCACTAATTCTGCCGATTTTCAGTTTGAAACGTCATACACGAAATTCAAGGATCAACCTATTAATATACCTGTTATTCAGCTTACAGCTTACGTAAATGTAATGATATTTACATTAGAAAATAACTTAATACATTTTATCTTCATTATCATACGACTTTGACCCACGTTGCGTCACTATCAAATAAACATAACCCGATTAGTCATATTTAAAAACTGCCAGTAAACGGACGCGCCATGTTTAAAATAATAATCTATAAACATCCCGACGAAACTCTAACTATTCTGTGGCCCTGTTTACTTTGCAATTTGTTTGCGAATCAAACAGCGTCGTGATAAGCGTATTTGCACAAATGGAACGTTTAAATCAGTACGCGAGATCGTTTTGTGATATTTCTTCTATTTCCCGCCTTTTGCGCTTGTCATCCGTCAATCGTTTTTTAATTACTTTTTTTTAATCAGATTATTTCCGTTTGAGCTGAGTCTGATAAGATACGGATTCGGCCAGTGATATCTTATTGAAAATTGATTTTAATTTAGTATTTTTGTGTAATTTGTGCAAGATGGGCATATTTTCGTACGTCTATAGATTAATTGTTAAGAAGATTAAAATTGTGAAGTGATCCATTACGGCAGCCTGGAACCGTTGATTTTCTGTTTAATTTTGGATGAAATTCAATAAATATTCAAAAGTGTGCGAAACTTTTACAATTCCATTGTATCACATTGCCTGTGACAATTTTATTTTTCTAGTAAAAAGTGATAATTAAATACTATCAGTGACTCGTATAGTGTTAATCAGAACGGTCTCGAAATTGTGTTATTGTGTTTACGTCAAATAAAAGCCTACTTATGACATACTTTTTGCACAAACGTAAATTGAAGAGTCGAAAGGTGCACGACCGCTGCACCTGTAAATGCCGTTTTTGCCGTGCCCTCCGAAGACCGAAAACAACTTGCGAGTCTTGGATCAAAGTTCCGCTACTAGTACTGAAAGAGTACAACTGTTGTCTGTGGACATTTAAATTTAAGCAGAACTGTCCTCCAAAATGAATTTAAAATGTTCTAATTTTAAATTCATGTCAACATTGAATGATAATGTAACCGTTGCGCATAAACTGCGTTGTCTTTGAGACTATTTTCATAAAGAACACGAGATAAACTAAGTCTTCAACGTAGAGGCGACGGAGTTGTTTGAAGAGGAATTAAGAGTATTATAATCAGACTGAATTTTGTTTGTATGAGAATTATCTTAGAATACGTAGCCATCAGAGAAATTTTCCCGGTAAAACGCTACGTCATCTAACGACCTTAAATGCGAATAATTAAACGACAACTGCTTTACATAAAGATTAGGCAGCTGATAAAGATTGCGTGGGACCTTTGTACCATCTCTAAGTAAATATCGTCTGATAATCTTCAACGGATATCGCTGGAAATGAAATATTTGTTTGGCCATAGCCACAAAATATCGATTGTATGTTTTCATACGTAATAAGTGAATAAAATCGAATGATTAAACAGATTAACATGGATTTATCGATGCTTCACTATTCGTATTCGGCGCCATTTTATACGGTCCCGCCATATTTGAGTTCGGTTCTGTATCCAGAAACGGCAGATTATCTGAATTACTACAAGTTGAGGTATGATGGTAAGTTATATTTACAATGCGATATATGAGGTAATACATTTATTAAATACTTTCCATAAAAGTATATTTTCAGAAGATAATGTATGAATTATTTTAAAAATCTTTCCAGTCATGATGACAACGATGTTTTAAGATTATTTTTTCTACAAGTCATCATGTGTACGTGTTTTTTAACACGTGTCCTTGTCAAATTTTATGAAGTGATATATATTTTATCAATGTCGCTTATCGGACGGCGTTATCTATGATTAGATTTATACAAAATTCGGTTGCCCCCCAGTATGAAGCTGTCTTGCTACGGTGTGTGACTTTGTCAGCTGACGGCGCTACAGCAATAATGCCTGCTCGTCTGTTGAATATTAAGATTCTACACAATTTTGAGTTCTGATATATTACTTGTCTGTGATACCACAGACGTTATCTTTCTATGGTGGGGCGGTGGAGGCTCGTCCGTGAGATGCAAAAACGCGGGGAACTGCCTGAAGTAGAAAATGATTATTTTTCATTAAATAATAAGTTATAATGTGCCGACTATAATTTTGGCTGCTTAGTTTGTTATGAAGAGGCCGATTAATCGGCCAACTAGTCGACCAAACCGATCAGTTTCGGGTTTAAAACTAGGTTCATTCATGATATCATAACAGGATATAATCTAAACAAAACAAAATATTAATATATTCAATCAGTGTATACTTAAGTCATCTTGTAGTGGACACATGTTAGTTACAACAAAATTATTTTATATGATGGGCAAGTGCATTTTTTTATCATATATAAAATGAACAGAGCCAGTCAATCTAACGAAATTACTTTCAAGTTAAACATGATAAGGCATTCTAGGATATCCTTTCATACTTTAGCGCTTTGGTCAAACGGACAGAATGTAAAACGGAAACGAGACAATAAAATATGTAAAATGATAGTTCTAAGTTAATAACCTTTAAACTATTAAGGATAACTAATGTAGCTTAGAATGAACCGATCCGAACCGAAGGACCAAAACCGTTGTGTAAAAACTATGTTTTGAGGGATATTAAATTACTAAGGGTAACTAATGTTGCTCAGAGTTAACCGATGGTGGCAATGCGGTGATGTAGCTCAAAGGACCAAAACCGATGTGTAAAAAATATTTTTTGACCGATATTAAATGACTAAGAGTAACTAATGTTGCTCAAAGTTAGCCGATGGTGGCAACGCGGTGATCTGGCTCGAAGGACCAAAACCATTGTGTAAAATTTATGTTCTAAGGGATATCTTACAGCCTGACAGCATTCTGCTTTTAATTTTCTCGCATGTAACGAACACAGTGTCGAGACAGTGTCCTCGGCCGAGTACTCGGTACCTGTTGATTTTGGTTTTTACATTTGTCCACCCAGCTCGCTCGACCTGGTATACGTTTGCTGTATACCACTGTACTCATTACGTATCAGACACATTGTTCAGATAAGGGTGTGGTCCAATTTGTCTGAAAATAAATAGGTTCTAGTCTAGTTGTAGACCATTGTATACTTCTGAGGCTTAAAAAAATATTTTCAACAATGCCTTTGTTCCAGGCATGTACACGATGCGGATGTTGGACGGAGCGCCGCCGCACTTACCACACAATCACACTCATATGGCCATGACGCAGGGTAAGTGTAATACATACGCACTAGCCACGCCCCCAACGCACACGACGCGACCAAGATCGTAGTTTAACAATAAGTGCCTGAACTTTGCTACGGTACAGATAAGGAGCGCAGATGGAGGTTTTAAAATTTATATATTTTGTGATTGTTTATATCAGAAACGGTTTAACCGATTTAAGTGGATTTCCATTATTTATTGTACTAAATAGAAAGCATACGTAACATAACAGCGTATAAATTGAATAGCTTCGCAAACAAAAGGTTATATAAGTCTCGTCTAGGGCCCTATATTCTACTAAAGTGACCGGAGTGCAGTTGCTAATCTTATCTTAGATGTACCTAGCTGAACCTGTCGCGTGTTGCTACGTATCAACTCATCGACCGTGTGTTGGTCGATATTGTAATTTCGATATCAAAACCTTTTCCAGAACCGTTGCTTAAAACGCATCAATGAAAAGGACAAACAAAGAATAATTTTTATATATATGAAATATTAGATATTATTTTTAAATTGTTTATATCAGTGAACACCTACGTATAAATATGGTTTTTTTTTTCACATTAGGTTCCATAATTAAACAAAACACAAATTATTAACTTTGTATAGAATATAAACTTACTGGACAAATTAACGGTTAAAGGATAACGGTGCTATTCCTAGTTTTCCCTTATACATACATATCAACCTAACCAATCAACCGGTACCTTTGAAGCGCAATTAGAAATAACGTTGAAATACACAAGCCAGTTATCTTAATTATATGCAGGCGGTTTACTCCATTTCAAACCAATTTACGCTTAATAATATATTATAAATCTTAATGTAGGTATACTATGTTAATATTGGAATCTTGCAACAAACAAAATGTAAAACAATGTATGAGATGTAATATAAAAACTTGAACCAGTCATTAAATTAAAACTGGAACTAAGCTACAAACTAACGACTCTGTCATTGATTTTGTATGTAATTTGTTTCACACTTTAACATGAAAAACGTGGGCAGACGGAGTATTTCTAAAATAAACTCTTTTGAAGTAGGTACGGTGCGCATATAAAAATATCGTACGCCGCGTTCAGCCGATAAAACGTTTTATTAGAGTTGCCAACTCGCTAACGACGTCTAATATCAGCATTATGATATGAGTTGACACGACTCTTGCATACGTCATCAGTATAAATCAGATGGAACGGAGTATGATTATTGCACGGCTAGGTAACTGAATAATTTACATGAGTGATGAATGTTCTCCAAGCATAAGATAATAAATAATTCGTAGTCAGCTTCTCCGCTAATCGCCGGGATTCTCACGAATAGCGAATAAATCCTAGTAGGTATTTGCCGGCGATCATCACTCATAAAATCTAAATCGCGCTAGATTGAACGCGAAATGTAAACGAAAAAGCGAAAGCCGCAGATAAATCGCCTCGGAATCCATTATATTCGAACCGTATGTTTGTCAATAGGCCGGCTGATTGGGGGCTCCTCGACGCGCTGCGAGCCTGGTACGATCGGTGATTTACGGGCCAGCCGCGCTACTTGGCGCTCTGCCCGAGCATCGAACCCGGACCGGAGTGCACTTTATACGAGAAAAATTGCTTGTGACGGCAGCTACGTAATACGAAGATATTAGTTCGACCGGCGCAAAACAAGGTTCATCTATCATTCCAGTACCATTTCAAAGTAAGTCGAAATAGGGTAGGAACATTGAATAAACGGCTGTCGACAATACTAATCGTATAGCTATAATTATGTAGCTGTGCTAGGGTATACAATGAACTAATAATATCGTTATGCAAATTGCTCTAACTGTCGTTCTAACAATTAAGGTCCAATCAATCCCTTTTCTATAATAAAGTCTAATAACGAGTCGGCTAGCCGCTCATAATGCATTCGCAAATAAACTTCGAATACTATTATTGTTTATGATTATACAACTGAAACACTGTGAGACATCAAACTGAGATGCATAAATAATTTTATTGAAGTTAGATCGAGATAGTGTTATTAGAGCCGTAGAAAAACATCCCGCTATTTTGTAGTGAACGTCTAATGTTACAAGAGTACGTTAAACACAGAATCGGCCGCAACTTCACAAGTTAATTTGTCGTGAAGTGAACCGGCGATAATGGGTGTCGAGAGATTATCTCACGCCTGGTATAATGATGAACTATCCGCTAGAACGAAATTGTTGTACCGCGAGTAAATTGCTTCACTTTACGGGCTATTATTAACCGTAGCTAAACGTTGTAAACGGTAACAATTTAATTTGGATAATTATAAAACATAACAGGAGTTTGCGTGCGAACTAAATGCTATTGCCGAGTTATACCACGTCAAGTCAAATAAAAATTATTTTATTTATTCCGTTTGTTTCTTGGCTGACTTTAGTAAATGTTTATTGCGTAATAACTCAATGGTCGATGCACGATTCAGGTAAGTAGTCATACAAGTGCACGAACTAATACACTCTTTATAATTGCTTCTGACTTGACTACTTAAAAATACAAGGTAAAAAGCATTAAGATTTACGCTCGAATTCACGTCGTATTTTACTAACAATTGTTCACTTTGTATTATTTCTTCAAAGAAAAAAAGTAACAAAACGAAAAGCAGAACATAATCCTAATACAACCATGTCTTACGTGAATTAAAGAGTCCCTTGTATCGCAGAATAAGTCTTTTTGTACGTATAAATTCAGGATCGAATAAATGTAAGCATTATAAAATAAGCGTCTCTTTCTCTCTCCGCCATTAATAATATAGAACGAAAGGGACGAAGCAACGTGTGAACGTAAGACTGCAAGTTTCGAAGAGCGAAGGTAATATTTTCTTTGTGAAGAAGGTGAGCGTAAATTGATTTGGATGGGTATTCGAGCTCGTCATCTCATAAATGGATACTAATAAACCAGTTGAGCGAGGAAGGACTCGACGGCAACGCAATAACAACGGCATTAACTTAAAATGGTCTCTAAATCCCATTCATTTTTTAAATCTTCAACATAAAAGTGCTACTTAACCTGTCTTACGATAGACACCCTAAAATCTTAAACGTTGCGTATATTTTAGCTTCAGCATCGAAATATTTTATTTATCGTAAGTAGGTAGATAAAAGAAATCTTAAACCAGAAACTGTTTAAGTACATAGTTGGTATGTAAATTTTATTGCGGTTACAGTGTAGTGTTCTGTGGTCTTGTAAGCAATGTACGCGCCATTACTCGACTATCAACTTAAGTGTTACTTAGCACTGTACTGAGAATGCAACGGTACATATATCCTACAAATTGATTGACACATAGTTGAAAAAACACATGTAACAGCACGAATGTTACTAGCCAAGTTATTTCACAACAACTGTTAAATTTAATTTTTATTACACAAAGTTGAGTTTTTTAAGCATATTTTAAACCTAAGTAACATCTGGAAAAAAGGTTTCGACAATAAATACATTCATTAATTATTAATTAATAAAAACATTTATTTATTAATTAATTTACTAATATTATAAATGCGAAAGTTTGTAAGGATGTGTGTTAGTGTGTGTTTGTTACTCCTTCACGCAATAAGTACTGAACGGATTTAGATGAAACTTTGCAGTTTTACAGCTTAGATATTAAAATAACATAATATGTAAGGAATATATATTTTTTAATTTGTTTAAATTTAAAAAAAAATCCTTCATCCGGACTGTACCAATCGATTTCGATAATTCTATCGACATACAAAGTTATAATATCGCGAAGTTGCGAGCGGAAGCTAGTCATTTATTTACAAAAACAATTTATCGACTGTAATACTAACCAAAACAATACCCGCTACCAGGCAATGAGAAATAAATAGAAGTATGATATTTGAAATTACGAACGCAATGAAATACTCGTTAGGGTGAACCGGGGCACGTTGTGTTAGTACTCGTAGTTATGACGTTACACGACACGATATTATTTGGAATGAATGATAGATAATATAATGAAGCTCGGTAGGAATCGCTCGTAATTATTTTATAACAAGCCATTTGGATAATAAATCATATTGAAACGTCGCTTCGAGGCTCGATTGAGCTCGCTACATTACTAAGCGCCTACAATTACTTCTTTAAAATACCACTACCGGCGATAAATAAAGTACTATTACTTATGTACATACAATTTTAAACAATATTTTTTAAAACGATTTTTATATGACAATTAACCTTTATTGCCACCACAAATGGGCAAAACGATTTGGAATAAAAATTCTTGTTTCAACATAAAAATGTGTAATGCAATGTCCCGTCTACTTTTCGTCAGAGTACCCGTATCCACTTATTATATGAAATAACGACACTGCATTCATAAAGCAAATAGTTAAAATGCACAGGATGAATGTCGTATCTCATTATTTAACAACTTTTTCATTTGTGTACGTTTAAAATGGGAAACATTTCAAGTAATTTTTAAACACCCCTTATCCTTTACTTCAAACAAAATGTTAACAGTAATTATGCAATTTAATGACAGAAGTTAAAATTTGACATTTATTTAAATTTCTAGGACATCAACGTAAATCATTTAAATTATTTCTCGCTGCCTACCACTACACCTATAAAATGACAGTTCTAAAGAAAACGTACGAAATTAATGGAATCAAGTCATTACACTCCGATTTAGTCTACATGATTTTTTATTTACGTGTTGCAATTGTAATAAAAATACAATTCATAAAAGCAATCCAAATAAACTGTACAAAATATAATAGGTATTATGACCATAAATTCAACAGGCTATGTTTATAGAGGATGCTTTCTAATGAGTTTAAGGAGAACAAAGGTTTTCTTTTCCAAACAAAGGGACATTATTAAATATGAGTATGATGAGAAATAAAAGCAGCAAGCCAACTGAAACTCGGCAGGCTTTACTGTCTCCTTCTAACTTAGGCGCTTTGTATACTGTCTCGCTCATCCGTTTGCCATTCGTTGTGTATTCAACGAGGACTCGCAGGAAAATGGGGATAGTACGGGAAAAAATAAACATATTGAGTTTCGGTACCTATTTTGTCGGTTTATATTTTAACTGGTATGTACTAACATACACTTCGTTTTTAAACTATTAATGTCCATTAAGAACAGTTGTACATACACTTTTGCAGTCGCAAATTTAGTTAGTTATTGTTAGAAAGTGTCATAGATTATTTCTGAGATAAGAATAAGCAACTCTTATAGCCCTATAAAGTATGAGATTTAAGTAAATTTAATCTTCACGATGGCATAAACAACAAAAAAGGTGAAAGGGCTCTGAATGCGGTAAGGGCATTTGGGAAAACGTGATTAGGCGAGAAACGCATGTGACGAGATGAGTGATGGATATGAATGAGGGTGTACGAAAGGAACGAGCGGACCAAAGAAAAGATGGATGGATTGTATGAGACGATATCAAAAAGATAGTCAATTTCAAGCTGATGTCATAGAATTTGGATTTGGAAAAGATGGAGATGATTTCTCAATTTGTAAATGTTTTAATCACACAAATTTATGCCTGCAAATTTATAGATACGGTTACATTTTATACTTTAGAAATTGCGTTTCATAGTAAGAACAAACAAACGAGCGTATTTACTGCAACGGTTTAATAATTTCGAAATGCATTATCTTGTAAATAAATATTTTCTACTAGGTCCGCCCGCGGCTTCGCTTGCGTGGTATGTTGATAAAAAATAGTTATTCTAGAATATCTAGTAGAAATCTATCCGTAGTAGTAGTATAGTAGTTGTTGCGTGAAGGAATAACAAACATCATGTATGGATGTTCACAAACCTCACAAACTTTCGCTTTTATAATATTAATAGGATGACATTCTTTTATTGGGAAAAGTTTTACGAATTAAACTCACACTAAACTCAGGAACATAATATATGAACTACACAGAGTGAAAGAGAGATTAGTGCAGGAGGATTCTTCGTTCCGTCTTGGCCCCATGTTCCTTAGAGAAAACTATTCAGTCCCTAGTAGCTGAACCAGCTACTTCGTACGCGCAGGAGTTTTATCCGAGTAACTCCCGATCGCGCGGGATTTCCGGGAAGACAGACTTGTTAGTTTTATATTTGTTTTGAAGCTATACCCGTAGTATACGCGTAGAAGTTTTTCCCGCGTATATTCCGATCCCGCGGGATTTCCGGGATAAAAATATCCTATTTGTTAATCTAAGTAACCCTCTATATGTGTGTCAAATTTCAAGAAAATCGGTTCGGCAGTTTTTGCGTGAAGGAGTAACAAACAACCACACAAACAAACATACAAACTTTCGCATTTATAATATTCGTAGAGTTGTAGCTTTATTTATGGTCCAAAATGTATTAAAAAATCTTTCATTTCACAATTATAGGTACAATCTTAATAAGTCTTTTAGCTCAAGATTCCTAAAGGTTAAAGATTAGTGTAAAAGCAGACGTCAGTAGCGACGCTAATAGGTACAGTACGGGGAAAAGACGAGAGTTTCCAGTGAATGGTTGGCCTTGTTCAAAACAAAGAACTGCAATGCTAATTGAGACGTACTGAAGAAAGATCTCCATAAGAAACTGTTTAAAAAGAATTTAAAATGAAAAGCTCTTTCTGTTCTCAAGTCGATAATTTATCAAGTCTAAATACATCATGTGTCTTTTTATCAACTCATCTGTTCTAAAGATATTCTTGTCTTCGTTCTTAATATCATATTCTTTATCCGGATATCGATCATGCTTATTATCTTTAACAACGTAGCTATCACTTTTTATTTCATACTTCATCATTGTTATATTTATTCGATTATTATTCGATTCAGTTATTTATTTTAAATAACTTTGATCCAAAGATAGTAGTTATAGGAATTATCTACAACTCAATCGGCTGACAGCCGTTTTCAATTACTATCAGTAACTTTTCTACTGTCTCAGAAAGTATGTATGTAATCATGTGCATATACATACTCCCAATTGTTATTGAGTTTAATTTTACACATACCTAAAGATTATAAATAAGTAAAATATTGGGAATGGCCCTATACTTTCTTCGATAAGGGTCTTTTAAGTAATATTCTACTAAACGAAATTTTAATTCCTACCTATAATGTTTACGGCGCCTGGCAAATGCCAATGAATGAATGAATGTTAATACTATTCAAAAACCATTCCTGACCGGAATGAGAGTAGAATACGACTTATAAAGCAGCATAAATAACATAATAAAAGAAACCTACATTTAAATTTTATAATCATGTTAGATAAGATTAAACAGTAACTTATTGAGATAGGTTGACTTTTAGATAAATTGGGTACGTTTAGATCACCGCTTCGTGTAACTATGATATCATAATAAATATCTTTGGACAACTCACACACGGCCATCGGACCCCAAACTAAGCGTTAGCTTGTACTACGGTGATCAGAAAACTGATAAATATACATTTATATATTTAAATACATGCTTATATGGATATTTATACCGAGACATAGAACAAACCTGCTTATCACAGAAAAGTTTGACCTGGAAATCGAACCCACGACCTTTGGTATAGCAGTCAGGTTCACTAACCACTAGACCACCCAATAAACGATTGTTTATTCACCAGACAACTTATTAGATTACTTTTTAATTTATGACTTACACACTCCACTTTAAAATCATTTTTGCGTAATTGTATGTTTGCAAAAACTTAATAAAAATAATTTAAGCCAAATAATAATGGCAAACGTTTTTTAAGATTTTTCTATTTTTCTCCATTCTCAACTTTATTAAGAAAAATGACAGATGACATAGAGTAGTTGATATAAAAGGTGAATTTTGAGAATACGTGACAGAGTAATAATTGATTATATGTCCTTATGATATTGATAATAGTGAGTCGAATGTAATTCTCTTACTCTTAGTCTGAGTTCAAATCCTAGTCACGTTTTTTTTTAAATGTGGGTATTAGAAAATAATTATGTAGTCGCCACTTGGTTTAAATAAGTCATGTTTAAACAATTAGATACCTTAAACCTGATCATTTAATGAGTTGTTGCTGACGACAAAGAAAACAATGGGATTATACTAGCATTGTGCACCTACCTGGTCCATTCATCCTAGACCATTCAACATACCTTCGGGTGCACCCTGCACAACGGGCAAGACGCCAGCTGCCTCATATTAAAGATCACTGGGTACCTATTTTATAATCCAATTTAAAACCGACATACCAATATAAGATAGACGACTGCCCGCTTTTACGGTATATTTTATTACTTAACAAGTTTCGTGCAGATTTGTCTAAAATAATCCCAGATTAATTGTATATATGGTCTTTCAAAATGAATTAAATTAAGATTAACCATCATTGATGTAAAAGGTACTTGTGTCACTTGTTAAAATATCATTCGGTGTTTACCTTTAAGTGATTGTGCATTTAGCGCACACATGCACACACACACACCCACACACACACACATATATATATAGATAGATATATATGTGTGTGTGTGTGTGTGTGTGTATATATATTTATTTATTTATATATTTTACTGTTTTGGTGTAACAACCTACCTTAAGTTAATGTAACAGGTTTTGGTAAATCAATTAAATAAATTTAAAAAAATGCTATATTTTTATTATACGGGATCGATTTAAAAAAAACGAACATTAAATTATAATCCAAACTGAACAAAATATATCGATGAGCCACATTCAAATTGGATCCGCCGTTTCTAAAATTATCATCATTGTTTGAGGTTTTATTTCTTACAAAAAACCGCTGTAATAGTTTCTAAAAAATATCTTCTATGTACAGACAACGATCAGTATTAATGGCAGAGGAACTAATTCGTGATATGATAATTAACTTATCAAGTAGCTAATACAGCTAGTATGTACTTCGTCTACCACTAACTATGATGTAGCGCAATTTATGATGGTAATAACGATACTTAATTAAATTACTGTCGTAACTAGTTCGTTAGTAAAACGATCGTAATGCTACAAATGCTTCATAAGACAATCCTATTTAAGAAGACTGGCAAATATAATTACGTACATAACGTATTATCAAAATAATGTCTCAAGCCCAAAACAAACAAAGTTGTACATATTTGCGCATATCTAACAACATCCCGTCGTATCGTACTTAATTTATTTGTCATTGAAGAAATAAAATGAGATAGTTACAGCATATTAACAAGCCTTATCTTTGTTCATTGTGATTCTGTATTTATCTCAAGACGGATATCGGACCGCTTTAGTGGATAGGAATTCCAAATTTCCCCAACCTCCCCATGTCATTAGAACATTCGATATGAGAAAGGAAGTACTAATAATTGATCCTTACCGTTCCCAAGTAGGTCTATCCGTGACTGGCGATGGCAATCCCAAATAGACACAATCCATTCAGCACTATGAGGCACTATAGTTACACTAACACTTGACAAGTAGCGGGCACGATCTCAATGCACCATCACTAGAACACTCGCATGCCGGCGACCCTCGCACGAGACTGCTAGGTGCTCGCCTCCACCTACGGAGAGACAAAATACATCAGCATACACTGCACACCACAAGTATCAACTCACAAGTACCGTATGCTAGTACGAATCGGAACGGTGACTGACAACGACGCGCGTACCGAGTGCACGCTACACGAATACTGAGCGAGTGAGCGGGGACGACTGGGCGATTAAGCGACTACGCGTATCCAAACGAGCCTAGCGACTTGACTCGAGCCTCGGGCGGAATTTCAAATCGCGACACTCGACGCTCTGCGCGCGGCAACAATCATTTCACGCTTCACTAAGTGGAAGAGTAAAGTGTAAAATTACACACAAATAAACCTTCGGCTCTCCACAATACTCGACAGCTTTTAATTGTAGCTACCTATGTTATAACAAAGTTTATTTCTACAATGTCAACACTTGTTGTATTACCCTGATACCTTATAGGCAAGTATCCGGCCGACCCAGTTATGCTATCGAATAATCTCAGTAAGGTGGCTTGCGGTTAATTTATTTTTTGTGTTAAATATTTCATTTGCGCCGAGCATGCGGTCCTCGCGAGCTTGCCACGAGGCGTTCATAAAACTAAAGATAGAAAGAGAAGCACGGTTCGAGGTTCGACGGCGAGCGATGCGATGCAACGTGGTACGAGGAAGAGGGGGAGGGGGGGAAACTCAGCAGGAGCATGGCTCCCAAAATTATTACACAAACATTTATGCATGAAGGGATAACAAAATGTTACCTCGGCTAGTATGCGGTTTCGATTGAGGCACGTCTATCTATAGCATGTTGCGGTAACCGATACTAAATAGATGGTGGTAATTATATTGATCAAATGACGATACATGGCATGTTGGATTGATTAAGATCGATTTATCTGAAATTGGACGCATGGCCGGCGACGCGGGCGGGTGGCCGCGGGAGACGCATAAAACCATTTTTTTCGTCGTGTGTGCATCCAAGAAAACATGTGAGATAATAAAAAAGTGATGTCTGATCGTTCGGCTCGTAAAGTTTATTTGTGTAATGCATTCTTTAAACAAACGGATAATTACAGAGCGTTTTATGGGCGGTTACGGAACTCGGCGGGGATGAATAAATTATTGCAGTGGATGGTTTTAATTCCAGAGGCCTGGTGAAAGAGAAGATATTTCTCTACGTCATTTACTTTTGAGTATGCAGGCAACAGGATTACATTACGTTTTGTTGTTAGTAAAACTTAATACTTGACTACAATTTCATCTGATGGTGATGTAGTCTTGGGTGATAAAGTGCGCTGCTAACTTGTTAAGTTTATTTTCTCTTGCCTTGAAGAGTACGACTATTAAGTTACTCAAATTAAGTAGATAGCATCTATTTAAATTTAAGTTACTTAAATTAAGTAGGTAGGTATTTTACTGAGGAAAGTTTTGATTCCTTGTCGTGTTCGTTGGTTCTTTTAGGTTTGGATAGTCTTTTGGAACGAAGGAAATTGTACCTCCTTGTTACTTAAGAATCATTTTATAGCACTTGTAGCTAAGAAGGGATTGGTTTGTATTTAAATAATAAATACATCACTATTTACGTTAATTTCTAATGCTACTAATATTATAAACGCGAAAGTTTGTAAGTATGTATGGATGTTTTTTACTCTTTCACGAAAAAACTACATGACAGATTTGGATGAACTATATAGTAATATACATAGGTTATACATCAGAATCACATAGGCTACAATTTGTAATGTTTTTGTATAATTTTGGTCATAATACAAAAAACATGTCAATTAAGTCGGAAAAAAGTCTTATCATATCGTATCTTGGCGTATGCTGCCTAAACCATTGGAGTTACACAAAGATAATGTACCATGGGATTGTGTGTCTCAAGTTTTTCTAAATATAATTCCGGGACAGCATGTATCCTCCTTTTATGTGGATGCCACTATGACCAAAAATGTCAACCATAAGTTTAATTAAATCGGATACTATTTTACAATGCACATTTTGATGTAAAGGAATTATAGGACCGGAACGGAATGAAATTATGAACATGACGCGAGCGAAGCCGCGGGCGGACCCTAGTATTTTATATATTAGTTCATTATAAAATAAAAGGATATGCGAAACGATATGAACAGAAAAAATAGTTTAGTCACTCAAAACATAAAATAAGAACCATTCTATTTTAGATTATTTTATGAACGACATTTTTCACACCAATATTTTGACCCAATAACAGCATAATGTACAGTCTTCAATTAATCGAGATATAAATCGAGTAACTGTACAAATATATTATTATTCGATATAAGATAATAATATGTAATTATCAATTCAGAAGGGAAAGATAGCGTTTACCTCTGAACAAAGGTTATTATAACAGGTGAATAAGTAATGATAGCTCACGATGTTCGTGGGAATTATTGCCGGTTATTACATATATTACCGTTCGCTAGTGATGGGATAGTTTCTAACAACGGTAATGAAGCTGCGAATACACTGGTATACTGGTACTTAGTGCGTTTATTTGTTAGCAAACTACAGTTATAATTTCACTATGGTGTTAGATAAGCAACATTAAATTATTTTGTTATAATTGTCATTCTGTCTCATGAACCAGTGATTTTAATTTTGCTAACAATATTAGATAGGAGATCGCAGATGGCAAGCCCGTTTGATTTTGATACTTGTATTATATTTTTAAAGTTAATGTATTCTTGCTAAACATAGATTTTTTAACATTTTTAAATTATATTTGTAAATACAACTAATTTGTGTGCAGAGTGTATTTTCTTTAATGAAAAATCCTTTTTATTTTAATCTACATACTTTAATATGATTATTAAAAAAATAAGATTATATCAGATTTAATTATTTGCTTTTTATTTAGCTGATTCCATTAATGAATATACTACAAAACCCTTTTGTAGTAGTCAATTAATACCAATTTACTATACAAGCATGACAAACACATAAAATTATATGAAAAGAAAAACGAACACAACAAAAAACCAATGAAATACTGTGGGTATGCATTAAAGTATCTATAACTTAAAAAAATAACACAGCTTTAATTTGCAATATTATAAAAACAATATTACACAAAAAAGGTAGAACACAGAAAATACAAAAATAATAATAATTCAAAACTACATACAAGGACCTTTTTAATCCACCCGTTAAACTGATATACATTACGCTGATAAGTGTATTATACCGAAATAGCTCAGTAATCTGTACACGACGAAGACCGCCTCAGAGGTTATTTAATCCCAGGCCTGACAAAATGAATGGACAGACTGTATCGTTACATAGCATACGGCAAATGACAGATTAGATAAATCTTTCAGAGTATAGCAGAGCACGAATTGCTTGCAGCGATATATTCCGTACGTTCACAGCACTTCACACTACGCTCTCCCTTTTTGATAAAATACGAAAGAGATTTTAAGTACGCATTCAGATATTCGAGCAGCAAGAAATATTTTCCGATACGAGTATTCCCCGCGATACGATTCGTATTGTACAGAGCAGATATCTTTCATATTCTTTTGTTGGGATCACTGCGGTCGGCTCTTTGTTATTTGAGTTATAGGAAGACTTACTGAATAAGAAAAAACTGAAGCATTATTCAACAGTGGAGCGGAACACGACGACGAACTTTGTGGCAGACGGAATGAGGCGGAGATTTGTTTTAATAAGTACACAGATTCTTCAGAAAACAAATCTAAAGGAGAGCTATTTAATGTTTTGTTGTTCTTGTTTATAACACGCTTATACTTATTAGGTCGGCCTTTAACTCTGTAATATAATTTAAGGATCTGTATTTTCTTCCCTTTTACATGTTAAAACTTCGTGGAAGTAGGAAAGTTGTATGTGTAAGTGTCACATCAGGTGGAATCGTAATCAAGCGCTAACTTATGTAATGTAAAAAAAAGTAGCTTTATATATAAAAAAAAGTATATATATATATATATATATAATAATTAAATAATTATTAATAATG
>DWJZ01003204.1:0-17568 GCA_018249125.1 Asbolis capucinus
TAATTATTGTTTAAACAGCACAGCTGTATGGTAACTTTATTGGGGGTGCCTAATACTTTTGGCCAAGGCTGTATAAAAAATTACGATTTTTTTTTTGAAGGAAATATATGTATAAATACATATTCTGGCCAATATCGAGCAGATACGAGCAAATAAATCACGTTTGTTGTATGGAAGCCCCCTTAAATATTTATTTTATTATTTTTTTAGTATTTCTTGTCAAAGCGACAACGTCATCCGTCCAAATACGTCATCTACGAAAATTTCAACTGTCTATCACGGTTCATGAGATACAGCCTGGTGACAGACAGAAAGACGGACGGACGACGGAGTTTTAGTAATAGGGTCCCGTTCTACCCTTCGAGTACAGAACTCTAAAAACTACCACTAAATCCTCTAAAAAAACAATCAAAACTTTGGTTATAACCATAATGTATATTTAATTATATACGACCCTACTACAACAATATAACATTTTTGATAAAGTTTAGTATGGATACAAAAGATTTCCCGTAAGAAACAAAAAATGTACTATAATATGAAAATACTTAACGAGTATGCATGTTATACGCAACATAAAGTCCTGATAAAACAAATTCCAAGATGAAATCAATAAAAAACGAACGTAAATGAAGTCATCATTACAACGACAAGACTTTATAATTTTACAGACCTTTAAACATACCGTTATAATATATCTGTTTTAAAAACTGTTTTAAAACTGGTATAGAATCTTTTCAAAACAGACGAAAAATAAAATACTTTTTTGTGTAATTTATTGTATTTTATTCTTCAGGACAAACTATCCGATCCATCTTCGTAGTTTTAAATCTTTACCAAAACTAATGGAATTTCGAGATTAGTTTTATTATTTTCTAGAACAACGCAGACAAATATCCCATTTACGTCTAGTAAAGTTTATGTATTCTTTACATGTGTGTCTATTCATCGTAATATTTATTTATATACTTGTTTAGACAGGCCGGTTGGTCTTGCTTAGTGAACCTGACTGCTACACCAAAGGTCGTGGGTTCGATTCCCACCCAGGTCGAATTTTTCTGTGATGAGCAGGAATGTTTGTTCTGTGTGTCTGGGTGTAAAAATATTTATATTATGTATTTAAAAACTTATATGAATGTTTATCAGTAGTCTGATCACCATAGTATAACAAGCTTAGGCTTAATTTGGGCTCAGGTGGCCGTGTGTGTAGTCCAAAGATATTTATTTTACTAGCTTTTGCCCGCGACTTCGTCTGCACGGTCGTGGTGGTGGGTAGTCAAAATGCTGCCCTATGCCATAGGTGAATTACTTGCAAATGTATGACACGGTTTTAAAGGTCTTCCTCCGGGTAAATTCTATCTCTGTACCTAATTTCATTAAAAATCGTTTAGTGGTTTAGGCGTGAAAGCGTAACAGACAGACTGTGTTACTTTCGCATTTGTAATATTAGTAGGGATTTATTTATGTTCATATTGCTATACCTTTTTTATTATCGCAATGTTGTTGAAGTTTATAATTAATTTTATTCAAACATATATTTATAGACCGCTTTCGATATTTTCCCACTTCCTAAAGTATAAATAAATACGTGGGACTATATGTGGTTCAGTTATCCGTCAATGTTAACAACCTTTAAGATCTGACATGAATAGGACACTCATGTATAAATTCAAGGGCAAAATGATTTCACTCGAGCAATTTCGACTGACATACAATAATCATTATTTCATAAAGCTTTTCGGGAACTGAGGTCGCTTGGGACGAATAATTGAATAATTTTGCATTTGAATTTTGAAAAAATTCTCTTGAATTTTTTTGTGAATATTCAAGTTTTGTAACCAACGTTGTGAGATGTGAATAAATGTAGTTTGAATTCCACACCTTATAGAACGAGCTTATAGAAAAACAGATTACAATTACCCAAAAATTAAACCATGATAAACTATTCTTTTACCCAAAACATCAAAAAAGGATTTGCAATTTTCATAGGAATTTCAGTGTGGTTTTATAAAACTAGATTACAAATATATATATAAGAATTCCTCGTATTACTGTGTAATACTATAGAAAATTATAGGGAAAAAGAACTTACCTAATGTTACTGCCCCATTCGTTTCTTAAATGCTCATTATTGGAATGTTGCCGTCACCTGTAATAGACGAATTATTCACTTTATATAAATAGGGAAAAAGTCAGGTTTTAACAGCTCTTAATCAAGTAAATTAAATTAAAAAAGTTAATCAAGTTTCAATGGTAAACATTCTAAATCAAATTTAAAAGGAGTATAGAACCATTGGCTACGAAATATTTCATTTCTTTTTAAATCAGCGTAAGGTATCTATATTGTATGTTCAATATATCAAATGAAGATTGTATAAAATAATAGCAATAAGACAGACAATATCAATTTTGAAAATAATTTCTGTAACGTGCTAACAAAAAAAAATCAGTCTCAACAAAATAGAACGAAGGCCTATGTGTCATGTCTACGTGTGTGCCAGTTCCACAGTGACAGCTTAGAATGAGACATCATAATTATCTTTGTCAAACCTAATGTAATTTAAGTAACTTCCTTCCAAGACTATTTTGGATAAAGATATCAGATGTATGTGTGTATGTAAGGAAACGGAGGATAAGGTAGCTTTTCTACAATCCGTTCTTCTAATCCATACAAAACTTATAAACAATTATTGTGTCAAAAGAATGCTTTACAAGTTGACTTTTCCGTTTTTTTATCGTAATTTTTACACAACTCGCATATTGTGACATTCAAAAGTTGTTACGGACCAAGATATTAGTGTGATAATATGAAGGTTTTGTAACAAACTGTAACATTGAAATTGTCATTCACTGATTTGTTGACATCCACTGGTTTTATACGGAAAAAATAAGAATATACACGCTTATAATTCAATGAAACCCTTGCCTTAAAAGTCGGTACTAAAAATACGATCCTTGTAACAACTACCCACTCAGAAATTTACTAATCTCAATTGATTTAAGGAGAATATTTCTAATGAATGGTCGACCTAAAATATGAGCCGCCGATTACGTTAACGATGAGCGGTTAATATAGATTGACGGGTCAGCGGAGTTTGCGAAACATGGCCCACACTGGGATGTTAGTTAACTAAACTATCATTAGTTAAGGAACACGTGCAGTAAGAAACAGACATAGGTTGACCTAGTTCAATATTCATTGGTACACAATAGAATTGAGTCTCGAGAGTGGAGACTATCATAAATGTAAAAAGAGTCTTTTATTTACAGAAGCTTAAAGGTCTTTGTGACCTATTTGAAATTGGAACTATCCTGCACCTGACTGTTATTTGGCTCCAGGTGCACGTTGGTGTTTTAGGGTTATAAAATAATGTCGTCATATTATTCGTCTGAAAGGCGTTTACCATGTCCTGTAACACACCCACAAGCGTGCGTCGGAAAAGGTTGCAATTTACATGCTTTAATAATTTGATTATTAGATTAAAAATACCTGGAATATTATTAAATTCCCTAGAATTGATATTGATCTACACAAAGAACTGATATGTACATCAGAAGAGCATTGTTGAGATTGCCGTCCAATCTAGAAGCGTAGGAAGCCTGCTTTACAAATTAATGCATGTTCATGCTTATGCATGTATAATGTAGGTGCCTTATGTTAATTCTTTAGGTACGAGAGAGACAACATCCTACTTCAAAAGAAACAGGTAACCCTTTCTTAAGTCATAACATCCAGCAGTACCTATTTCTTTGCCATTAAAGTTTCAAAATACGAAACATTGGAGAAAACTTTTCTAGTGAAATTAGATTTTATAACATGAGCTGCTCAGATATCAACAACTTTTCATCTATGTAACCTTAGCCAATAAAAGAGCGTATTTTCACTAGAGTAACCGTAAGAAAATATGATTAATATAACTCAAGTTACTCTGAAATAGTGGTAGCTAAAGCCTCAGGTTACAAAACCCAGGCAATAAAGAGGAACAATCAGACACGAACATATGGTTAGGTAGGTACATGCAATGTGCAATTCAGACCATTAGCGAGCCAAACACTGACCAGCTTCACGAAGGAAGTTCGCGAACTGTTATCCCATTATCTCGTACATTAGAGAGTTTGACCCAGCGCAATTTAACAATTGTCTGGTCACCGGTCGTTGGAGACGTACTATTTTCTATTCGACAGTGGCGCGGGTCAAGTGATCTGATCATTCGATTCACACGTGCCAGTTAGAGAGCGAGGAAGTACATGTGACTGTAGGCTACAGGATGTTTCACAACTGTGACGAAATGTAAGTTGTATTGGTTCAGATTTGGATTCAGGAAGGAGATTAGGTAATAGGTTAACTAAACTAGAATCGTAATTGACTATGTACTCCTACGTAGCTTAATCTACAGATGCCTATGAAATTATAGTAGAAATCATAGGTAAGCAGGACATTATTCCAGCTTCATTGATTTCAGTAATCAAAACATATCTTTTTTGTATTGGGATCAGTCGAACATGGAAATGTTTTTTGGCCTAATTTTACGAACATCAATTTTTTCCTACTTCACCACTGTAAGTGCAATGATATATCACTTGCTTTGAATTCGGCCAATGGGTGTCCGACAAAACAATACACAACAACGACAGTAGCAGATTAACATGGAAGAGAACATCGCACACATTTCAGAAAACATATTAGCTATGACGCTCAATAATTTATTAATAATAAACATACTAAAATACATAAGGCTGACAATACAAAACAAGAGATATATGTAAGCAAAATACATTTGTACTTGAATTATATGCAATATCAGTGATGCAATAGTAAGTATAATACTGAGAAATCTTACTATACTTTCTGTATACATATCCACTTTACTACAACATTTACATCATAGATGTTTTAATAGATAATGTTGCTTATGTCTACTCAAAACACACTTCCATCTCAAATGATGATAATAACAATAAAATTACATTATCGAACAGCTCAATACACATTTCACCATCCTTCAAATCTCAACCTTGAATGGCGTAAGTTAGTGATGAAAGTATATTTGGAAATATGTAGATTTAAAAGAGAATCATTGTCAATTTATAAAAAAGGCACATCATACAGAGTTGGGTTATATGGGTTGTTACGGAAGCAAACTTAAAATTGATGATCAGGATTACCTGATGCGGAAAACTAAGGGCTGAGCCAAAATTAGGACATGTTTTTCAGTGTTATTACTGTCAGCTAAAAACATTGAAATTGAAAATCTGTAGTACTAGTTATATATGTAGAACAACATCTGCCGTGTTAGCTAGTAATCTTATAATGCAAAACAATGCAGGTTGCTACCTCCACTTAATTAATACTAATGACACTTTTAATTCTAAGACACAGTACACCAAACTTCATTGAACAATAGGTGGGGTCAAAATGAAATATGCTAATAATATGAAATGTTTCACTAATTTTATAGAACATTATAGTACTTCCACATGACCTTATTAGATAACATAATGCACAAGACTTCAAAAACGAGTATTTTAAGTTAAACTCAAGAAACAGTATTTTTTATATATAAAAATTTGCCAATATTTTTACTGATACTTAATGCAAATTCTATCTGAAATGTTTACAAATCAACAGTGTTATATTATATAGTACAAGTTCCATATCAAATTTTACAATAGTAAGTCCTACTACTAATATTATAAATATGTAAAAGTTGGTGTAAAGTAGTTTTATGTATATGTTTAGTTGTAAGCTTTTGGTCCCTAAGACGAAATAATGCTTTTAATTTCATTTCATTTCCAGCAAAAAAGACTGAAAAGACCTGAATTAATTTTGGCACAGAGATGGTTGTCCCATTTCAAACCCTAGAAATGGCTCATAATTTAATTTTAGAGTAAAGTGCATAAACTTAAAAAAAAAGTTCTGAGGTTATAAAAAGGCTGTAACTAATTGGCTTCTAAAGTGTAAAGGGTGCACTTGATATTGATGGTTAAAT
Organism: Asbolis capucinus; assembly: GCA_018249125.1. Lineage (NCBI taxonomy): Eukaryota > Metazoa > Arthropoda > Insecta > Lepidoptera > Hesperiidae > Asbolis > Asbolis capucinus. The sequence goes on from DWJZ01003204.1 coordinate 5,991, forward strand.
AAATTAGCTTTCCTGTGAGTATAAGACACTGGCCATTTTGTATTTGGTAGGGACATATATAATGATTTATGTCATGTTAATTACAATGCTCTCTACTTGTTACCTCAGTCCTTTTTACATTTTTGGCTCAGCTCTCTCATCCTATTCTATCCATCCTAGAATCAGTTTGCTGTTTTGCCTCTGTACTTGTTACATGTGAGACACCCATTATTATCTGAACACAATTGTATTCAGTTTAATATTTAGTATTGGTATACATGATTTTTCAGAGAATATTAAACATTTATAACACACTTGACGCCAATCATGTCCTCAAAAGTAAGGTCATGCTATGCAATATATCATATTTCAACATGACACATATCAAAATTAAAAATTCATTTATTTACTGACATAGGTTTTATAGTAACACACTTATGAAGATCAACATTTTATTGATCTACCATCGTTTTGGAAAGGTACTTAAATCAGGAGAAGAACCCTCGCAGGAAACCCCTCCGCACATCGTTAAAATTATTTACAATTAAACAAAGTGTAACATGGAAATCAGAATGCGACAGTACCTATAACATGGGTGAGCTAATTCTTTCTGGTGAATAATTGAAGATAATAATATAACTGAACGCACGATGTGTAGGTGGTAGGTACCACTTATCACAAATCATTCTGATCATTTATTAGTTAGTAGGGATTAATTCAAAACTTACCAAGTCATATCGACATTTAACTGTTGGATTTTACATCCTCTAAGTTAACTCTACCCACATTTATGTATTGCAATTAAATACCGGTAGGATCATTAGCAAAAAAGTTAGCATTTTTGCCTAACAAAATAATTACACAAATTCTTTTCTTTCTTTTTACTCAGCACAGCTGCTTTTTGACATTGCATATTTTTGACACATCTGACCATAAATGAAGGAAGATACCATAAATGATAGAAAGTCAATGTTAATATAATGAATGGAATTTTTAAACAGTTTCGTATATACAACTGTTTTCTCACGACCTCTTTATTGTATTTAAGATGTTTATTGAATTTTCTAAATAAAACAGCTACCATCATAAAATCACATTACTTATTAAACAAAATGAAGAATCAGTCTACCATCCAAGAAAAATAGATACAAAATGATTTACTAATGTGCATGAATTTATATTAATTAAATGATCAGATTTAAAAGCTGACCTGACAATCTATAACATCAAACAAACTCTCATAGTTCAATTGGGCTCATATCATGAAGAGCCCACTATTGAGCATAGGGAACAGAGGAGCTCGGTGGATACTTAGGTGTAACTAAAATAATTGATACATTATATTTTCTTTATTTTTCATATTCGATACATTACTGTCAATATTATGTTCCTCTTTTTACACCTTTTTACAACAAGTATCTATAACATAAAACATGGGTAGTTTATTTTGGCCTGGGCCTTTTCGTGGCTTTTTTTTCTTTATTCAATTTATATGCCTGTGACATTTTCTGCATGTTTTCTTTATGTATTTTATCATGTTCTACTATTCTGTTTGGGTAATCTTCACCAACAACACAACCAGCAGCTCTCTGTACTGATCTAGGTGCCTTCCAGGGCTCATATATATACTCACTAGGATATTTTGAAAGTTCAGGTACATACTTTTTGATATATAGGCCTTCCTTATCAGTTTTCTTTCCAAATGCAATCGGGCTATATACTCTAAAATATTTGTAAAAAAATGCAGAAGCAGAGAGCCACATCCAATTTCCAGCATTTAAAGACCAATCATAGTCAAGTAAATATCCCTCAAAAACTTTAGCCCCTTCCTCCCAAGATATCCATAAATCTCCTCTTGTTAAAAAACATGCGACCATATGCCTAGCCAAATGGTGTATCCACCCCTCTTGTCTAAGTTGTCTCATGATTGCATCAACAAAAGGATACCCAGTAAGACCCTCAGCCCAAGCTTTCAAGTGGGCCTTATTTTCACCCCAAGGAATTTGTGTGCAAACTGGGTTGCCAACCATTTTATCAAAATTATCTGTACCAGCCCCAGCTGTGTAGTAAAATTCTCTCCACATAAGCTGACCCAAAAGTGAAACAGGTGGCTCTGTATGGGCTACACCATTTTCAACTTCTTTAAGTTTATGATAAAATAACTTAGATGACAGACAACCATGACTTAAATATGGACTTAAAACTGTAGTACTTGGCTCAATACTATTTGGCGAAGAGTTTGGTTTTTCAAATTTACAGACCCATTGCTTCTTTGCCATATAAAAGTTTAACCTCTTTATAGCTTCTGTTTCTCCACCTGGATACTTGCATTCCGACAACTCAGATTCATCAAAATCTAAGTCTGCTAGTGTTGGAACATCATAATCTTTAAGATGAAAATCTGGTGCTTTGCAGTTATCAGATATCTGTTTTGTTATTTCAATGGTGTCCCTAACTTTGTTGTCTTTTACTAAAGACAAGAATTTTTGATATGTCAGAGGAATGCTTCCATTATTTTTCTTTAAAACATTATGAACATCATACACAGTGTGCTGAACCCTTTTAACAACAAATATGTCTTTCTCCTCACATATTTTATCAACAACATTTTCATGTTGTACTATTTCAGGGTCAATGTCGACTTGAGAAGTTAAATACTTAACCTGCCATTTCTCAAGCAATTCAGGCATCTTCTTGCTGGCATTTCCTTTGATAATAAATAAACGAGAATTAATTTTCCTCAGATTAAAGTCTAAGTTTTGTAAACTCTGCAGCAGGAATCTAAGTCTATTGCCTCCTATTTTGTTTTTAATATTGTCCTCCAAAAAATAAATTGGCCTTAAATATTGTTTCCGATTTTCAGCCTGGAAAGAAATTTAATATCATAAAATTTTACGTAAATAAAATAAGTACTTACTGGACCAAGCATTTATTAAAAATATGTTAAAAATAGTTTAGTTACAGACTTACTTCGTTAATCGCGTTACGAAGCGCAAGGTTATCATGTAAACGCAAATCTAAACGAAACCAATGGATAACTGAAGATGTTTTCGACATAATGAGTTTTAAGGTTAAAACATAAAACAAATCTTCAATAGTAAGGTGGGTACAGTATATCTAAATTTAGCAGGTACAGATTTCTTTCCAAATTTCAAAGCAAATAACGCGCCTGATTGGCTCGCCATTTATTGATTTTGACATTTGAGTTTGACAAAGATAAAATATTATTCAGTTCATAAATTGAACTTTTAATAATTATTTACAATTTTTTATATTTAACTATTAAAAGTCGTGATTATACATATAAGTAATATAAAAACTCGAAAAGATAAAGCGAATCGACTTTGAGTTGCATTGAGTGTTGATAAGTGAGAAGTACTGTGTGACTCTCTTCTTAAACAGTTACATAATGTCATTATGTCAGTATTGTGTCATTTATGACATTTGGAACAATGTGTTATCACGATTACGGATTTAGTTGCTATGACAACAGCATCTCCAAATTTCAAAATTATTGTCAATATTTTATTTAATTACTTAAATTCCTTAAGGACTGAGATTCGTTGGTAGTAATGCATAGTGAGGTCTTACAGAAATCTTTGGTGACGGTGGTAAATTCGATTTCGTAAGTATGTATTGTAAATAAGAAACCTTGTGTTCATGGTGAAGATGTGACCTCAATATGCCTAAAATTATAGAGCTAACTATCGAGTTAGATATTCAAAAGGTATGCTATATATTTTTATATTAATCTTAGTAACAATGCTGTAAATTATTTGAAGTATTGGATGTTGTTAGAATATTGAGCTTTCCCAGTTACACTACAACATTCAATGTTTCGATGTGCCTTTTTTTCTATAGATTATATCAAATGTTTGAACCCATAAGAGAGCTAGACCTCTTAAAGATCAGGTTAATATATTAACAAGTTTCGCAGAATTCGGTATTTGGTTAGTTAGAGAGATTTACTGGTTAAAACACAACCTGGTGAGCTCCATCTGTTTGCGAACGTATGTATTTGAAGTAATGTAGAAAATTTCTAGAGTGTGAGACTTCTATTGCTTTACTGTATGATATTTGCCTCAGGAATATTGTAATAAAAAAAAAACGAAAACCTTCAGTTAACTTTTACTGAAATGGAAAAAAAAAATACTAGGTATCATGTCCAGGAGTATGGTTGTGTCAAGATGGAAGGGTCTCCTTGGCAGTGTTTGCCCTGGGCACCAGCTACCAGACCTGCTTATTACCTCCTAACTTCCCACTACTTTTCAAAGATGTCTTTTACTTCCGGAAGAGGTTTCAAGAAAGCTGTGCTCTTAACAACATTTGTTGTTTGCTCAGTAAGTGTGTTTTTAAGTTTTGACCATAAATCTTAACAACTATGTCTGTATTTGTATTGGTTACTATTATGTTATCACTATTAATTTGAAACATCTACCATCTACCAATTTTTTTTAACTTAGCTTAACAACTTTTTGTTCTGACTGCAGCCTCAAGAGGCAACTATTTGTTTTTTTTTACCCACACAAATATGTTCTATAGCCTAATAATGAGCACAGGACTCTCCTCATAACTGAGGATGCACAGAACATACTCTACCATGTTGCTCCAGTGTAGATTAGTTGAGGGGTTAGTGGCCAACTCAATTGTCGGAAATTTTTATTTTATTATTACTAACCACTAATTGGATGGTAACCCATCTGCATCATTGTCTGCTTTTTGCATAAAGGATTGATCTGTTCCAACAATGCCTTTCAGTATAATAGTAAACTACACACAAATAGTATAGTATACTACACTAGTCCCTGTATAACCCCTTGTTTTACCAGGGTATTATAATGGTGGTGCATTATTGTTTAATTATATTCGTAGAAGATGAAACAATATACTGTGAGCTGATCCAATGGTGCAGTGACTGCGCAACTGAACAATGTGTAGTCCTGGCACAGTATCTCGGCTCACTTAATGATGTGCTGTTCCCACCTCACATGTGTTCTATGGATGGAGTTGACTTGCTTATGAGGAGGACTAAGGAGTTTCCGGTAAATATCTTTTGAATAGAATTAATTATTGTCCCATAATATGGCACAGATCTTTCCTTATAATAAAAGCATAGTTATTGAAACTATATTAATTTTATACTTGGATAATTTATTGGTATTACTGGTGGTATAAAAAGAGCAGATACACATTGTTATTATAAGAAACATGTTCATACTCATTAAGTAGGTGCCAAATAACCTTATAATATTCATCCATAACTTGTAGGTAAGTGGTGTTTGTAACTGTAACAAAAACTCCTTCGTAATTTTTTTGTCGCTTCTACGTCTACAATGACGAGAATATATGAATATTATGTATATTCTTACTTTCATTAAGTGAGCTGGATGTTTCTATGAAGATTTAAAAAGTTTTGACTTTGATGGCGTAATCTGAATTTTGAAAAGTGTGAAGACAAACCACTCAAATAATTAATTAATTCATTGTCTGAAACCATATAAATCTTAATCTTAAAATCTTTTATTTTAGGGAATTTTAGCGCCTAAAATTGAAATAGCTACCAAAGTTCGAATAGACGAGATATGGAACCATCCATCGAATCTGTTGTCCGCGGTGAAGATCAAGACTTGCCACTGCTCACCCCATGACCTCGAGGGTGCCAGACAGAAACAGGTCTGCCACTCAGCACAGTATCATAGGTAGGTTTCCTCATCATTGCAATCCATAACTGTCCCACTATTGGGCTCGGGTCTCCTCTCACTATTTGAAAGATTTCACACACCTTCGAGTACTTTATTGGGAACTGACTCTCAGAAGTCCAGGTTTGCTCACAATGTTTTCCTTCACCGAAGACAGTGTTAAATTTGCGAAACTGAATTCCGCCTGCGGCTTCGCCCGCGTGGTGAATTGACAAAAAGTAAACTATGTGATATTCTAGACTATAATCTATCTGTCTGACAAATTTTATTCAGACCCTTAAAGTACTTTTAGCTTGAAAGTGGCACAAAAATCCATACATCTTCAAACTTTCATTCTTACAAACTTTCACATTTGTAATATTAATAGAAGTGATGTTAATATCATTAAGCTAGTCTATACATCAAATGACATAGACCAGATGACTGTTTGTTCCAGGACTAAATGCAGCACTCAGCGGAGGCCCCCGGCGTCACGCTCGAGGTCCCGGTCCCGGTCCAGCGGCTCGCGATCCTGCTGCAGTCTCGACAAGGAGCCAAACAATTGCGCATGTCCCAAGTAAGATCTAAATTAATTTGGTACATTGTGGCGACTCAGAATAGTATCCCCAATCTTTATAATTTTTATTATTAATGTTACTTATATTCCCTCATCGTTAACGACATTTAAATAAAATAATATATTGTCTTTTAACATAAGAATTATGCTGTATAACGTATAGGTGTCCCTAAGTACTCTAAAGAACCGCATTCTATGGTGATCAACTGATAAACATACATATATTTTTAAATACATACTTATATAGATATTTACATCCAGACACACAGAATAAATATAGCTCATCACTGAAAAGTTTAACCTGGGTGGGAATCGAACCCACGACCGTCAGTATAGTAGTCAGGTTCACTAACCACTAGACCATCACTAACCACTAGACCAACATGCCTGACAAATAGCAATCACACATTTTTTTTAACTAGCTTTGGCGTGAACGACATCAGAAAAGACATTTGTCCCAAAGTCCAGGGCATTGTAAGAGGGACAAAAGTAAGCTGATTGGTGGTAGGGCCTCGCATAAAGATTATATTGTAATTATTATTTCTTAGTTATTTATAATGTTACTTTTATTATTATATTTCCTTGAAGCCCGTGTGATCTTCTACACGCTTCCTTCTTAAGTCAAATGACTCGTCTTCTAGGACGCTTGACAAACAGTTCCCCGACTGTAGGTCGACAACACATCGGTGACGTCTTTATTGTCTCTGATTCTATCTATATCATTATCAATCTCAGCCCGATACAATCGACCCGGCCATGCCCGTCGAGGCCGGTTTCGCCGCGCAGAGGGCGCTGCGGGCGTGAGTACTGTGTCTACAATGTTGACGTGTCCACGTCGAAAGTGTGGCGTGGCAGTAATACGACCGTATATACGTCTGAAGATGAATCGATGAGGTTTTCTTGTACACTATTGTTATGTAATGTATGTAGGAAATAGCCTACTAGCATTTTTATGTATTTTATCTTTCTGCCAAAGATCGCGACATAACTTAAAACAAAAATGTTGTTCGGTAGTCATACATAGTGCGCGATCATGTGATATAAGGTCGATTGGTCAAATGTTTTGCTAGACATAGATATTTACAATTCCCGTAGTTAATGGATAGTAGTATCATGCTTACACGCATATATTATATTTGCCAGAAGCTGTAATAGGAGTTGAACATCTTAGTGTACCTATTTATGTGTATGTAATACTAGGTATTTTTATATCCAAATATTTGAAGAATAACAGGTACGTATAGGTATTCACGTAAAAATTATTTGAATTAGTAATATATATATATATACAAGACAGGCAGGGCGATTGACGAGCAAATTGTATCCTGTGCTATTTACGCTATCTTTTTCTCCTCAAATTTACGAGCAAGTTGCAAACAAATCGTTGTTTAGAGAAGCCATAAAGTTTGGCGTAAGGTAAATCGGATAAACTCCCAAATTTTTTTAAATATATCTTTCAAAGAAATACTGGCTTCAACTCATTGGTGGCCGACTACTGAGCACGGGTCTTTCCTGATACTGAGGAGGCCTAGAGCATAGTCCACCACGCTGCTCCAATGCGGATTGGTGGAGAGGTTAGAGGCCAACCCAAGTCTCGGAAATTGTTATGCCGCCTCTTATGCCGTTTTAAGCCTCCAACAAAGCTTAACGATTGCTATCTAATGATAACAACCGGGACTGATAGCTTTACGTGCCTTCCGATGCGCGGAAGCCTCCTACCGACCGCGCCCGCTGTTGCTTAACTTATTTCTTTATTTAACTTAGGCCCGCTGTTCTATGAACGCTTCAAATAATATTTAGAGGAATGATATTTATTTATATTTCTTTTACAGAACAAATACTGAAGCTGAAAGACCGAATGATGTTACCACCGCTGACAGAATTCAGAAGTTGCTTCTAGAAAGCAGATACATAGAAAGAGAACGTCCAAATGACTATAAGGTATCAGATAGACATAAAAAATATAATTTAAGAATCACCCCATGTGTTTGCGAAATTTGTAAAAGATATCATGAACTTTTCCATGCTGATTTAGCTGAAAATAACTTACAATAGTAAACATCAGTTTATTTCTTCGATCAAGAATATACAAGATGTTGCCTCTCATATAAATTTAACACAAAATAACAATGTACTAAGAAAAAGATTAAAAAACATCCTGCGTTCAACAAATACTACGTTAATTTGGTTGTTTGTAATAATTTTTTTACACATTGCTACATAGTGGAACGTGTTTGTGTTGGCTGTTTGTACGTAACCCAGTATTGTGTATTAATATTTAAAATCATAAATTATTAACAAATATTTTCTATATTTTAAATTATGTTTCTTGTACAGTTAATATAATTCCACCTTAATTTTATCGTTTTTGTTACTCAAACATATTTTAATACATTTTACCAATTTGACCTCAATTATGCAATGTTTTCAGACTAAATTAATATTTGTATAAAATTATATTTGTATAGCTGGCATTATTTGTACATAAAATAAAATAAATACTTCGTAATATAAATTATTATTTGTACCTGATGTAACATTTTTTTCAATGTTATTAATAATGTATTGTTATGATGAAATGGTTAAAGAAATAAAACTATTTGTAATTTATTATTAATTATATATTTTATTTATTATGAGAACATACTAAAAATCAATACAGGAAATAATTAAGGTAACTTAATAATTAGTTTTATATTTTATGGCTCCTCTTCAGTTTAATTAATTATAACCTATAATTATATGAAATAAATAATTACAAAATGATAATTGACTATATTGGTGAAAAATATTGATAGCCAAATTAATTTCCATATTTAAATTTCATGAGCATTCAAGGCAGTGATTGCTTTCAGAAGTTAACTTATAATTAACTATAAATTCGGCACTTGAATATTTACAAACTTATAATCTTGCATAATTAAACTATAATTAGATAATTATATAATAAGGAAAACTGAGATGAAAAGTGCTTGTTATCTTTCTACATGCAAGATGATTCTTGTTGTACAAAATAAAGCATGAAGAGTGAAGAATGAAACATTCAATGAAGAACCCATTTTTCAAAATGTGTTTCAGAATGAAAAGAAATAGTGAAAATATTTAGATAGGTTTCTATATAATTGTGATACTAACTGCCACACAGAGTCGTTAATGGTTATTTAAATCGTCCCTAATGAGCGATTTAAGTGTGGCAGAAGAAACATTATAAAGCCATCCTTCTATAAATCAGTAGGCACTGATTTATTAAAACACGTGTTACTGAAGGAAGACAATTTATGTTATATATGTATGTTAATTATTTTTTTTTATCATTATATTAACTACAATTTGTACATTCAAACAAAATATTATTATTCATTACAATAACTTAGATTAGTATGCACCAATTTTTATTATAATTTCACAGCTAATCTGTGAAGAAAACCTTATTTTACTACAATTATTTTAAATTGCAACATTTTGCTTTTTATCAAAAAGTGTTACATAAAATGTAAAAATATTTTTCTCTTTAGATATCAAAATATAGGAGAATTTGTTTATTTTTATTATGTTACATTATTATAGTATACTTATAAATCATATTGAAAATAATAATCACACAAATAAATGTAAAAATCTAGGATACCTATTTATCTTCTTTAATTTGAGATTTTATTCACCCGTTTTTGCTTCAGATATTGTCATAACCGATATAATGCATTGAAAACCTTTTCTGCATGTTCCAACAAACATCCAATAGCTGATTTTTCTTATAACTACAATTTTCCTACGTAGCACCAAATCATAACATCACGGATCCGTTATCCAAATGATAATAAAAAAATAATGTTCATTTAAAATATAAAACGAAAATTCAAGACGTGAAAAATAATATTACCAAGTAATGAATACCGTTACAGTTATAAGTACCAGATAAAAATATATATTTTTCTTGTCTAAATCTGTCAATTCCATCAATATAAACATTCAGTTATATCACTTGGATCCAGTTTGATTCGAATTCTTCATGTAAGTGAAGAATTTACGATTCTAATTCCTCACATTCTCCGTTACGGCGTGTTCACAGTAATTTTATGTCCTCTAACTAACGCTCTGTCCTTCGTTTTCGCATACTTGGTACAGTCGAGAACAAAAGCTATTAGCGCCAGGAGAGCGAATACTGCGTAGAATATTGCTAGTGCTATGAGGAAGCTTTCACCGTTCCACTCCCAGATGTGTGTGTCGCGGAGGTAGTTGTAGTTGGACAATACCTGCGTACCGTTCGGCGTCGGACACGGCGACTGGATTATTATGTCTAAATGAGGTCTCTGTAAATGAAGTGAATTGTTTATATTAGGTTACTAACGACCGCCCGCGGATTTGTCTGCGTGATTTATTGATAAAAATCCTCCTGTGTATTTAGATCTTAATCTGTCCCTGGCAATTTTCACTTTGATCCGTTAGTAGTTTTTCTGAAGGAATAACCAACATCCATCGTACTTTACAAACATTCGCAATTATATTAGTAGGACTATTAGGTCTGTAGAATATAGGTCAAAATTATCTGGTAAATTATGTTTTAACTGGTTTAAACTGGTCTTGATTTGATGTTAACTGGCTATACCCCTAGCTTCGCTTACATAAATTGTTTCTTATTACCAATGGGCTGACAATTATTTTAGAAGAGGACAATTATTTTAGAAGAGGACAATGAAAATTTTCTTTTTTTACACTATTTTTAAAACAAAATCTACCTAAACTAACCTACATTTTGACTAAGATAAGCTAAATACAACCTAACAAAAAATTCCTTAGATATACGAACCTGTTTATTAGTGCACCTTATTTCTTTACTGATACTGCTCTTCAAAGCCAACTCGCTCAGTTCCCGCTGCAGAATCTCTGGTATGGTCCATCGGGATGGAGACACGTACTCCAGCCACTTGACATACCAGGGAAGGTCTTGGAGGTGTAGCATCACACCGTTCACCAGGGTGCTGAGCAAGAGGCACAGACCAGACAGGATAGCTGCAGTCTTCTCCATAGGAATCATGAATATTGACGCACGACAGAGCATCTGTATGCTGATGAGATACAGCAACATGTATCCTGGAATCATAGGAAAAAATTGTGGTGTGTGAAATAAGTATGGATAATAAAGAGATGTCTGTCTTCATCTTCGGTTTTAAAAAATGGTCTTTTGCCCCTCATATGTATTTTCAAAATTCCTTCCTTAATGTTCTTGGGCACATACTTTCGTTGCATTTTCTTTGTTAATTGTTCGTTTTATCGTTAAACCTTCTGACTAAGGTTGTGTATCGTCAGTTAGTCAGATGTTTTAAGTATTTTATTAAAATATATC
>DWJZ01003205.1:0-17566 GCA_018249125.1 Asbolis capucinus
GAGATAGATAATAGTTTGTAAACCCCTCACTCGATTTTAGGTAAACAACCTTTTGTATCTCTACTAGTTGGCCTTACTTTACACAAATACATAATTGTAGAACAAACATCTGCCACACAAATATCTGCTCTGACCAGGGACCGCACCCAGGGCTCTTTCTTTACTAATTGGGTTACTAATTGGCAGGAGGCTTTGTTTACCATATGAATAATACACACAAGTAAAAACTAAAATTCATCTAACAGCACAGAAATATGTAGCAAGATGTTACGGAGACGTTTGTCTTAATGTTATTTGGACTGAGCTTTTCTGTTCACTGAAATTGATATAGAAAATTAAATTAAATTGAAAATTAGTGGAATGCACATTACCTTATGTTCGGCCTTTTTTTGTTGTTTTTCTGCAGCCTTTGCAGCTTTCTTCGCAGCCTTCTTGCTGGAAGCTGCGTCCCCCGCTACAGGGGCCTGAGATTCTTCTGTCACCACCATTATTGGTTTCCTAAAATAAGCATCAGGTTCATCATGATTTAGTCAATCACGTATAGTCTATATATGTATCTTGAAAAATTTGTTAAAAAATGGTGTGTCAAAATACTTGTAACAGATAATCAATAACATTTCATTAGTGTTGTGGCTAATCATGATCACCTGCAAAAAGTATATTTGCTTCAATACTTTTTGCAAACAAGGACAGCTGAACGAATTTCAAATGAATTTTGTTCTTAGGTTTCGTATCATGTATTTCCTTTTAGTGACTTAATAATTAGATATATTATTTGAATAGTTTTGTGTGACTTGAAAACCTGGCCTGAATTCAATGACAAAAACCCTTATTACATTTGTTATTTATTTAGATCTCTTGCATTCATTATTGCAATCAATATTGTGTTAAATATATAATGTGAATTATGTTACATATATTATTATAATGACCTTGAGGAAATATACCATGATTCAAAATATATTGATGGTTTTTTTAATTATTTAAAATGTTTTTTGTTCTACTAATTCAGAATAGCTCCAAATATCATTCAATTAGTACAGCCGTTCTTGAGTATACATAACTTGAGTATACATATTCTTGAGTATAAATAACATAACACAATATTACACTTTGTTTTATATGTTTAAATTGCAATATAGTTTGTTTTTCTCATCCATATACATCTTCTAAACAAACTTTGTGTCAAAACAATGCTTTAAAAAGTTATTTTTATGTTATTTTTTTACTATTTTTACAAATCTAGTATATGACATTGGAAAGGTGTTACAGTCCTAGATATTAGTGTGTTATATATGTAATGAGACGGTTTAAAAAAAAAACTGTGACATTGTCATCTACTACCTAGGTTACAAAATTTGTATGGATGAGAAAAACAGACTATAGATGGCACTAGGTGATAATATACCTATTAATAAGACAGGTAAGCAAGTAATTATAATAATGAGTAAAGTAAATAAATGAATCATTCAAATACTTTACACTTTAAAATGGGTTGTTCAAAGTCAAATGAAGTAAATTATTTGTAACATAATTAAACAGAAATCAAGGAATATATCTCAATATACTTAATTTTTTTCACATATTACATCGTCTCCATTACATATTTTAAATATTGAAAAAAAATATGGCATTGTTCATAGGACATCAGTGGTATCTAATTTTAGATTAAAAAAAAATACCGTTTACTGGAATATCTATTAATATATTTATCTATAGATTGCATCATGCTCCATAAGTTACAACGTGCAGTTATTTGTTACAGCAAACTCACCTGCCACGTAAGGTTATTTACGAGTTGAACTCTGTATGTGTGATAAACAATCACGAAACAAGATAATATTTGTTATCGTGCACAAGACGATAGGTTATATTTCAACACCGGTTTCAGATTAAATTACAAGAACAAATCAAATATCCATGAATGACATATGCACATGCAGTAGTTGACATATTGACAGCATTGACACAGTATAGTCGAGTCAAAACTGTCAGAAGCATTGTCATTTTGTCTCGTTGACATTTTGATAAATGTTGCTTTGAAAATGTCGATAATCGTTAACAAAACTTACAGTTACCAAATCTTAAAATCCCAATCAAAAGGGTGAACAGCCCCCCTAGCTTGGGTGCCGCTTATTATGCAGGCCCTAAATCGAATCCGAACTCAAGTCTCACACAGTATTTTGATATGTATATCAAGTTGATATGTATTTAATTTAATATGTATTTCATATATGAAACACCGTCGGTACGTACACAGAGTACCTACATACGTCCACTTTTACTTAATTGAATGTTGTCGTTATGAAATGGTAGTTTTTAATTTAAATAAATAAACAAATAAATAGTAACAGTAAGTGTCCCTGACGATTGGGTACTTTAAAAGCCGTTTTACCAAAAGCACAACAGATGCCGATTAATCAACCCCTCCATGTTCCTTTATTTCCTCCATGTTCAACGACCAACAGAAATGTTATTATATCTATATATCTTTTATTTTTTTTATTGTAAATAATTACATTACCAACCGTCGCTGTGGCAGCTGTCAATTTATTTTGTATTATTTTGCGATTCTATCACAACATTTTGTAAATAAAAGTACCAATGTTTAAATTTACAGTTCAAAATGACAACTGATACCATCGGTCCTGATTTAGAAGAAATTGGGGTATCTAGAGAAAAACTCATATCAATTTTTTATCTAGGATGCCTGTGTTTACTGCAAATATACCTGGTATTCTCAAGGTTGGAGACAGAATTGAGATTGGAGGAAGAATCAAAGAGAATGCTAGGAAGTAAGAAATACTATTTTATCTGTGCAATACAAATGAACTTGTTTTACACTTGCTGCAGTACAGCATAAAGTGACATAGAAAAATTACCCATTTTATAGTAAGGCCAGCTGTTGTTGTAGAAACAGTTGTCAACTTCTACCACGATTGTCTATGGACATGGTATGCCATCACATCGAGTTGTAGGCATGGGTTTCTTTACGTAAATACGAATTATAATAGATCTCTTTTCAATTTATTTTTATAAGTTGCTGTGTTCACCGCAGGCAACTGTGATTTTCCAATTAATATATTTCTGTTCTCCTACGGCGATAAATAACTGACAATTTATAGTGAGTTGCCATCACAAGATTTTGAATTTCCACTCAGTTTTGCCATAAATTATAATATTCACATATTAAACGCTTTTTTAAATGTATAATTTATACATATAGGTCATCGCCCCCCTTGTTTATCGTCCTGAAGATAGATAGATAGATCCTTCAGCGATGTATCTTTTCCGTTATTTCTTTCTCTTAGCCGCGGGTCTATTGTTTCTTTTTTAGGAGGTAACACGTCAGTGACGCACCAGTCTGATTTTGTTAATGTACATGTGGGGCAGTGAGCACTCACCAACTGGTAACCCATATACTTGTTTGGTATGCATAAAGAAGATGAATCTAATTTTTGTCATCATATTCTAGAATGTCGGTAAATCTCTGTGCGCAAGAAGGTGAAGAGCCACGCGATGTAGTTCTTCACTTCGATGTACGGTTCCATCGTGACAACATCATCTCTTTATCAAGAAAAAATGGGGTTTGGATTGGCAGCGGCAATCTTGATACGAATTATAACATGTTTGTGCCTGGTTAGTTAAAATAACAATCGTTTAATGAATAAAAATTATATGGTAGATATACTCTAGCCTCAGTTATGAGGGGAGACCCAGGGTGCTCAAATACATTTATGGGTTGATTTCTTGAGCGCATTCGTGCTTCAAAGAACACATGAAGCGTAGGATCTGATTGTTATCTTTAGGTAGCGGTTGTAAAAGACAAGTAGAAATGAAGCCATGAAGTACTTGGTTAAGTCAGGCAACACTTGGGTTGGTTATAAGAATTGTACTAAGTACTGAAAACTCTGTGATAAGACTTGTTCCCTTTGATGTAGATTGTTTAATTATGAACATTAAATCTTTAGTTCCTTACTTATAAAGGGCTTGAATATAATCATGAATTCCTTTTTTCGCAAAAAAAGCTTGAAGGAGTTGAAATTTGGCTTGAAAGTTTTTCATTATTGAAGACATACGCATCAATAATTTAATATTCTGATGTAAATAATTTAAAAGTCTGATTTGCTTTTTTTATTTATAGGCACAGTATTTCGCATAATCTTCGAAGTGAAAGATACAGATGTTGTCACCATTTACTGCCAGGGTAAATTTCACTCGAACTTCTTGCCCAAGATTCCTCTCAGCATGGCGCGGTACTTAGTTGCATGGGCTGATGTAGAGAGAATCACCCATTGCTACTTCCATATGGGTGTTAAGGCGAGTACTATGTCAAAACTTCAAAGACTGTCAAACAGGAAATACTTTTTTCATAAAAAAACAATTTGAAGAAGTGCTAGGACCGTCTTAGTAGTTGTACGATTTAAAAAATTACAGCGAAAATTTTGAAATCTCGCATGTAAATTGCTAAGTCTGTCGGCATCAATAATTTAAAATACAAAATGAACTTTTTTTTTAACAAGTCATCTGATAGTGTTATAGAATTTCTTGTAAGAAATCTGACACATCATGATGTAGGAGCTAGCAATTAATTTTTTTTAATTGCCTGAACATTAATCATTAGTTATAAAAGTCAAAACTTACAGGGTGGAGATGAAATAGTCGGTGGAGGATTTGTGGGACCACCATCGCCTCGTCTAGGTGTTACTCCCGCCGTAGGCGGAGATGGAAAAAGATGGTAAGGTTTTTGCAATTTGTAGTATTAAAATATTTATTTTGTTAGCTAGTGGACTTATCGTGTTAGCTAGTGGATAGGATTTTCAGATCAGCTTATTCTTCCATCATTAGTAATAACATATATGTATTAAAAATGAAATAAACTGATGTAAAAAATATTTTCCAGTCCAAGAGTACACAGAAAATCGTCTCCTGGCTCTCCACAACTTCATTCCTCTAACGAAAGCTCGGACGAAGAAGTTGCACAACGGAAACCAGAGGGTCGCGCTGACAAATATTTTTACGATGCTCTCATGTGCCAACCTCCTGAAACTAAATTTGGATCACCAGAATCGTTGAAGTACAGACGAGATGCTTCATTGGCGCGATCGAAACCGGAGTATAGTAGAAAATACAGGGAATTGTCTGACTCCGAAAAGAATGATACTGATCTATCAGAAGAAGTAGCATCAAAAAACATGGACTCCTCTGTGGCTGAATCGGATGATGTCATAGCCGAAATGGGATATAAAAAACGAAGCAGACGGAACAAGTTCGCGCCATTTTCTCAAGTTGTCAACTTTATGGGAAAGGGCGGGAAAAGAAATTAGATTTTTATATACTTTTTTAAGTTTGTGTTTAAATATTTTTGTTTGTAAACGAGTGGATTTTATTTACAATTAAATTATTTTAATAAGTATAAATACTTGAGTATTCTCCAATTATCTAATATTCTAATAACAAAGGATGTCTTTCTGCGTCCATCAGGAAGTAAGAAAGTAAAAGAAAGTTTTACATGAACCTATATTTATTTCGGTAGCATTCTTTTACAGAATTGATTTATTACCATTCCAACATACAACAAGTAACTTTATAAACCTAAAATATTATTGCCAGGAAGACTAATTACATAAATTAAATATTTTACAAAATAGTGACCAGGGATTTATAGTAGAGTAGAACAAAAACTAAACAGATTAAAAGCTCATTTTATCTGTCCAGATTAATTTGGAATTGTGGAACTGGAATATATACTGTGGATATAAGTTATTATTAAATAAAACAGTTTTTTTTATATGGCTTTCTAATCTCCAACAAAATAATAGACTTAGACACTAATGATTATATTGAAAAATTGCTTTTATATGCCCTTGGTCAATCCCTTACTGTTTTGCCCGAATAATTTACATAAAAATATTTTCTTAATTATTTATTCGCAACGGAAAAAACAAGAATCATAAAAGTTAGGCATTTTTTAATCACAAACTCCCCGGAAATAACAGAACTCAAAACCTTAAGTATACCAGATTAATTACATTTATTGCCAGACACTATTTAGTTAAAATTAGGTATGTTATCATCGAGTATGTTAAACATTACTTGTTTATTTACACAGTTAAAATTTCAATGTATTTTATCCACATAATAATTTCCCAAAGTTGTACCTGAATTCCTTTTATTTCAAAATTATATCTTAGCATAAAATGTGCTCTACAACCCTGTACTTAGATCCATAACTCTCTTATTACTCTAAAATTAACTATATTACAAATATTTACAATATTATCTAAAACAGACGCAGATGTTTCATGAAGAAATCAGTATTCATTGGCATTTCCCGCCAATTTATTTTTAGATATTTTAAATATCCTAGTTGACAATGAGGGAATCCCTAATAAGAATATATGTTTGTCAAAATTGTAAATAAAGTTTTACATTAATGTCTGTCAATTTAGAAAAATGTAAACCAGGTGAAATTAAATTATTCCATTCCTCAATTATTCTTCATTAAAACATTATCATCCAGAGACGCATTTTGACATAAGTTTGATATATAGCAGACATTTCATTTGTGGAAAACGAAAAGGAAATTTCATTTTGGCGGGAATACCTACAATGGTTCTTAAAGATCATCACATACATACGCGTATGATGGCCTATTTAACACTATACGTCAATTTAAACTGACATCACATTAATATCATGACGTTGGTTTCATATACACTTTTTTTCAATGAATGTAATTAATATTTAGTTGTAAAAATAGATGTAACATCGAATAAGTATTAACATTTTCACATTCACTTTATATGCTATTCAATCAAATTTGACAAATTTGGAATACAATTTGAACGTGATATCTCGATAACGCCATGTTATAATAAGTGTTGCCAGTTATGTATTAATCACCCAATTAGATGGAAATAAATTAATATTTTACTACATTGACATTTTATTAGTTCACAAAATAATTCTAATGGTATAAACTAAATCATTCTTTTAAAATTATAACGTCCTTCTTGATGTATTAAGACAATAAACGTAGAAGAAACAGACGTGATTATTTTACTTACAATTAAGCAATGAAGTATACCTATACTTAATTGCTACCTACTACTGGACAAATTTAAAATGTATAATCATCACATTTACGATTCTAGCTTTTAACAAATTCACAAATAACATCTGCGTGGTTTTCTTTTACACCTATCGATACTAATTGACTCTTTGATACAAGAAACAATGATTCTCCATCAATTTCATGTTCTTGTAAAACTGATATTGTATCTTGCCAGTTGAATTTTGATAAATGTATTGCCAGTTGCTCAACCTGAAAATAAAAATATATTATGTAAATAAATATTGCTATTCAAATATGTGAGAAACTTTTAAACATAGAGTAGCAGTCAATTTATAAATTGTGTACACCCAAAGATGTTTAAAATCATACACGTATCAGACTGAACTACGGGTGAAATGTTTTTTTTTCTAAGTAACTATTGTATCAACGAGTGAGTGAGTATTGTATCAACGTAATCCTAAATAGATTTTATGAAACAAATGGTTCTTTTAAAATAGTATACACATACCGTCCATGATTTTACTGCAGAATGCTTCAAGTCCGTAAACGGGTTTCCTGAAAAAGAAAATGTTTGTGATGTGTATTATAAAAATATTGCACTTTAAATTATGATATTTTTAAAATTTGAATGTAATGATTGTGGTTTTGAATTTAATAGTTTCACCCCATCAATTGCCTTCTAATGAGCCATACATCACAATGGTTAAATGTGGATTGTGCTTAAAGTTAATTAACCTGCCTGCGGCTTTCGATATGGCCAAACGATTGCCTTGTATCAATAATAAGTTGGCGTAGTCACGTCGATGAATCGACACAACACTATGAGTTCATGTTACAATCGATTTCAAATATTTGATTCTCAAGTAATTATCAGGGAACACTGGTTTTTCTTGTAGAACACACCCCGCAAAAACTGCACACGTTGTTATTCTAAATATGTTTTATTGGAGCATGAAAGCGTTTCTAAATTCGTTGACCAAGTACGAAGGCCTATTTGTATTATTTATAGGCCGCCTTAGGTCATACATATATACCACTTCAAAGATGTAATTTGCTATAAAAGTACTTACCGTTATTAATTTCTAATTCTTTTTTGTCATTATTATCGCTCTTCAGTCTTTCATTCTCACTTAAGTTTAAATGTGACAGATCTGGCACTTTATCCGGTTTTTTATCTGTTTCATCTGATATATCTTCCTTAATATTTGCTTTTGTTCTAACCCCTGTATTCATGCCTATAGTTTTCTCTTTTAGCGGTAATCTTATCTGAAAATAAATGGTATACTATTTATTATCTTAAGAAGTTGTTGGTTTTATCACAAACATCTTATAAATAGATTGGTTTACATGAATTTTCCAACGATCTTTATTATTTTTTATCCAAAAAAGATTGAAATTTAGTGCACAGCTGGGATTTCCAATTGA
The DNA here is from genome assembly GCA_018249125.1 of Asbolis capucinus. Classification (NCBI taxonomy): domain Eukaryota; kingdom Metazoa; phylum Arthropoda; class Insecta; order Lepidoptera; family Hesperiidae; genus Asbolis; species Asbolis capucinus. The sequence goes on from DWJZ01003205.1 coordinate 8,504, forward strand.
GCCGAATTCTTTAATTTAGCAATTACTAGAAATGACAGTTGTATTGAGAAGTATAACATTTCAGTGTACATTAAATATTTACATAACAAATTGACGTAAAAATACTTACAGGGAATGCAACATTTGATTCCTGAATTACAAAACCATCTAATACATGAGTAAGGATATAATCTTTGTCATTTTTTAATTTAATTTCATTCGCTTCCGTTCCTTTCAAACGATTCATAGAATCGCTAAGCATTTTCTCTTCTGCGCATCGTTCTATTATCTCTGGTTTTTCGTCCTTTACCTCATTTGTGATTTTTGGCTTTTCTTCTTTCTTAATATCAGGTTTGTCATTATTTCCTTCTATTTTCATTTCAATATCAACATTTTCAGCTTTAAGTGTTTTTTCCAGAATATTATCATTTTTATGTGTGTCAACGTTTTGAGTTACTTCTGCAACATTTTTGGTTTCTTTTGCAGCTATAGAATTTGCAGTAACCGGTACATCAATTTTATCAGAGAGCACCCTACCAAATCTGGCTTGAGGGAATACAGTATTTCTAACCATTTTTTCTTTTTCAACCTGTGACGGACCACTTATGTTGAGCAATTGATTATTATTTGTAATATTTGTCACTGTTATGGGAGACTTTGTCGTCTGAGGTGAGCCTTGAGGTACAGTTAAAATCGGCTTCGCTAGTTCTTCTTTTATTTTAGCATTTGGATCTATTAATGGGCTAATTTGAATCATGTTTCTATTATTTGTATTAATTTTAGGATTCATTTTCATAACAGGATTTGTATTCACTCCGATTTCATGGGTATTTACTTTTGTTACAGAAACTGAATGCGGTACTGTTGGAGTTTCTACTCTTTTAACCGTCATGCTATTAGTTGATGTAGGGTGAGTTGCCGGAATGATTGTTAGCTTCCTTTGTATATCATCCGGTGATTCACTTTTTCTTTTTCTGTTGAACTGATGACTACTATTCCCATTATCTACTTTTTGATTTTGGTAATTTGAATTGGCAACATTTTGTGCAATAATTCGATTACCATCTATAATATTCGGGTTTGTTTGAATCTGGATATTCATATTTGGTTGAACAGTCATAGCATTTGTAGGAACGTTACTTCTAAATTGTTGGGGTCTCGGTTGTATAGGTCGGTAAGTAGTATATGCTTGGTTTTTAGGAGTATGGCTAACAGTATTTGGTATATTTTGGTTAGGCACTTTTTGCATAATCGGAACTGCTTTTCGTGGTTCCATTTGAATGTTTGGAGTTGGACTTGTAAATGTTGGTTGCATTTGATTAGATGTTTGAAGAATTGCTTGTTGTGGTACAGTACTAATTTGACCAGCATTAGGTTCTAAGCTTGGCCTGTGAACCATATTAGGCATTGGTATCATAGCAATGGTCTGATGAGTAGGGGCTCGCACTAAATTCATTTGATGTGTGACTGAATGGTGCGGTAATGGCCTATAGTTTTGTGGTGTGGATATCTGAACTTCTTGAGGTTTATGTGAATTATTTGGCATTTCAGTTACAGTTTTAGGAACACTCGGAATTTGTCTATTATTAGCATTAATAGGAACATTAGCTATCTGATTTTGAACTACATTCGGTACATTTATTGATGGGTTAACTTGCACGTGACTGAAATTGTGTGCAACCATTCTGTCATTTGGCATTATTTGAGCAATATTGGCTTGCATCTGAGATTGAAGGTTTGCAGGAACATTTCCCATTTGTAATGTTCTTATCTGTTCTTGATTTTGTGTTATCATTGGATGCTGAATGACTTGCGGAAATCCGTAGTTTTGTTGTAAAAACATTTGATTTTGCTCTAACTGATGAACTTGCGGCATGAAACTGTTTGGCATATTCTGGACGTAGATCACTTGTTGATTTTGTACTCTGTTCTGTGCCCATGGTGGTTGATTTTGAGGGTTTATAACAATGGTCTGATTGGGTTGAATTTGATCACCTGAAATAAAAATGTTCCTTTTGTTAACTGTGACGAGTTATAGCTTTTGGGTAAAGTTCTTTGGTAATGTAACGAAGATAATAATGGCCAAGATTAGATTAATTGACTTCATAGTTTGCTAATGATATAAAAAGTCTCGGATATGCAGGTTTCATCATAAGTCAAGCATACATTATACATAATTACTTAAGTCCACAAAGAGTAAAATTAGCATAACTCAATAATCAACATAGTAGATGTAATGTGCCGAATGTTACAAAAAATACACTCCAACACGGAAGAAGATTGGGATAGCGCGTAAATGTCCATAGAACCGTGTAAGCAATTCGCAAAGTTACGCATCTTGGCAAAAGCAAGTCATATTTAATCAAGTTAACATCAAACTTGGTTAATAATTTTTATATTATATAGAGAAGAAAAAAGTAAACATAGACTCCAGTGAGTAACAGACAAGATTTCTATTTTATGGGAATACTTATTTTATAATTCAATAACGTTGATATATATCACATTACCTGGTTGTACTAAGATTTGAGTTTCGTATACCAACCGCACGGGACATAGCAACATTTGCTGTTGCTGTTGCTGCACTTGGTTACTGAAATTAGAAATTATTGTTCATTTTTAAATTAATTTTAATGAACTACAAAAAAATTTTTCCAATATGTACAGTCGGCTAAATTAACTCATTTTATAGCAACATTGGAATACGTATGGTGGTTACAGACTAGTGCCTTTAAGTTCCTTTTTACTTGTTTAAAGTTTACTTATTGAATAAAGCATTAATAATTATCTCAGGTACATTATTAGATATTTACCCGGCTTGTTCTGGCTGAAATACGGGTTGCTGCATCTGCAAAAAATAATAAATATTAATAAAACTGGCAACACAGGTGCTTTCGAGTTTTGGCGTGTGTCACATCCGTGTCAAACCATTGGAATTCGGAAGGATTGTTCTATTCTGCGAATGTCACGCGACTATTTTGTTCTCTATATTAATATTTTAAGTAACAAATTGTTTGACGGAATAGAATAGGCTCCTAAAATACTGAGCCGATAAAAAAAAATTGAATATTTTTGTGTATTTTTGAATCAGAAAAAGAAGTCTGTGAGCAGAAAATTTAAAACATTCGGGTGTCGTCAGACACAAAATTTCAATTCAAAAGTTATATTATAGAATAATGAGAACTACTTTTGTAGGTTTGTTACGAATAAAATGAAAAACTGCCGGACCGATTTTCTAGTCTTTTAACATTAAAAAGCTACATTATTCTTGAGCACCACAGACGATGACGACGAATGACTGGCGTGCGGGAGAGGGACACATTCAATTTAAGTAGCTGCGCGACTTAAACGCGCAGTCGGCTCCCTACGTAATAAAAAATAAACATCTGCCGGGATATAATACCTACATAAATAATAGCAGGACGATTACTCATAAATATATATTGTTATATTCAATTGTCTAACTCTTCATCCACTTTATGAATATAAATCGTGTTTATAAACAATACATAACCTCTTTTCAGAAGGTCGTCGGTAAATCAATTCTATAGCAATACTTCAAATGTCGGATCAATGCATACGTAAAAATGTTGAGGTTTGTTACGAAATGTATGGCGATGCGAAGTAGTATTGCTTTCTCTCTCCGCTATCTGTCAAGTACTGGAGTGAAACGGCATGAAAAATGGCGGGAAGGCGACAAAGGATAATAATAAAATGATTGAAATAGTGTTGTCAAAAAAACAGAGGACTTGCATACGGGTGTTGCATTTAAATTGTTTATATATTTTTAAAATCGAATTCCATATAATCAATAGCATTAAAATAATAACAGATTATCGGTTTTCACAACACTAGCTTTAAATTTTTAATTTAGTAAGTGCTTCTTTTTATTCTGTGATCTCCGGTTTAGAAATGTTGTCAACCTTAAAAATCACCTCAGCTATCCTCAAACTAATATCGGAATATCATAAAAAATGTATGTTAGTAGTAAGGTATCCATAAGAAATCCATCAACTTCAATAAAATAAACCTCTTTGCCTCATATTTTCTCGGTTTTGTTTTTTCTCTGTATCATTTCGCGTCGTGTATTTCGTTCTGGCATACGAGATTTGTATGCGATAGAACATTATTTACAAAACTTGTAAATAAACCAGTGGATGACAATGTTTATTTTTACGCAAGTTTATTATTTTTATTTTACACAAAAATTATTTAATTTTACATTAATTATGTTAACCAAATTTAAGTTATAATCTGTTCTAATATAATTTCTGCTAGTCAGTACACAGACTGAAATTCACCGCTCAGCTAGTGGCATCTGGCGTAAAAAAGGAGTACTAAGTTGTTGTTTTCTTAACCTACGTATTATACTACTAAGTGGATAGAATTTCGTAAATCTGAAAATATATCTAATTCAGGTAACGAGGTTATAAAAATTTACCTTTTTTTTATTCTTAAATGTACTTTAAAATTATTTGTACGTGGTCACATTGACTTTGAAGTTGTCAAAAATAGGGATGGACAATGTTTCGATTTTGATTACCGATACTTTTTTCATCGTATTTTTAGGATTCTTATCTTAAAAAATATTATATAAAACATAATCTTAATTTACTGAAAATACTTGTTCTTTGTATTTTTTTTACATCATTTATTTCCTTTAATAGTTAAGAAATTGCTATAGCTAGAAGTGATGCGGTTTGACATTTTCTAATGCTTTGAGAATGCAACAGGATACGTTGTTATCTAAACAATTTGCACATGCGCAGTTATACAAGGCGAACATTACCCATGAAAGACATTCCATCGCTTTACCGCCTTGTATTGGCAATTTTGAAAGTCTTAAACAAATTCTATAGGCTCCAGAAAAAAGTGTACAATAGTGAAGAATCTCATTGTTTTATATCAATATCATTACCCAGATATTTGATAACGAGTATGCTCAATAGATGGCACCGGTGTGCATGACTTTATTTTTTGTTTATTCAATATTTATCGACAAAATACGAAGTTTTATTATATTGTTACTGCTGTTCCCGATTTCGTTACACCAGATTGCTCTGCTTCGATGTTATACAAATATTTGTTTACGTTTTGCAAATGGACCGAGAAACTAACGTCTAGGAAATATAACTGAGACTTCTGTTCTTAATTACACCTATATCACAGGTTGTGCGTGAAACGACTGACTATTTATCTGGTTAACTTGCTTTACTGAATAAATTATAGAAAATTTAAAATAAGTTAGTGAGCAATTTCTCAGTACCAAATTGTATACAAATGGCTCATAATTTATTTTGAATTATGAAATTGAAATAATCATTTTGACTCTTAATTATTATTATTATTGTATGTCCATTTGCGTATTAATGATCGACAATTTACTCGGAATCTAATTAAAGAAATAGATATGAATCTAATTATAAAAATAGGAAAGAAAGAAAACATAAATCATCACATAGATTGTTTAAAAGGCATGATTTTAATGACCAAGGGCATATTCCAATCAGTAGTTACCAGGCTGCCATAAAGAAACAAGATGAAGATGTAAAAATGGGGACCGCTACCTCACCCGAAATCCGAGAATCGTCCATCCCTCTCTACACCTCTCTCTCACGCACCCCGGACTGCGCTCGGCATTGCAATGAAAGCACAAAACCCATTTCAAATCTCCATTTTCGATGATCAATAGAAAATTCTTCAAACAAAAGCGGAGAACTTTAATACGTTGTATTAAGGTTCAGTTCTCGTTGGCCTCTTATATAAATAATGTTGTGGGAATTTGGACTCCATTTCTAGATAAATAGAATTGCTATTTACTTGCGATTGGTTGTCTGTGGACGATAAGATGTAATATGGTAGTCCCCTTCGAAGGAAGGATGGCAGACATTTTTTGTACTAGTGACGTAGAATATCTTTATCGATATCAGTGATCGATCTAATTTAGATTCACATCGACAGGTTTTTACTATTATCGTCTTAAATACAAAATGTCTCTTTAGATATCGTTTTAAAATATTTTAACACCAAATAAGTACCTTTTAATGTTAGTACGAATGAAATAGTTGCCTTTCTCACCACCTTTTGCTTTCTCTACTCGAACAGCTACGTTGATGTTAAAAGGCTTCAATCATCAAATTAAAGTATTATCAAAATACTTCTTGATTACGCGTTAAAAAATAGGAATGACTATAAATCGATACAAACACTAATGAGGATCAAGTGCATTTACTTAATGCAAAATAATTATAAGCGTTAATTTGTAGGCTGGGCAATACATTGTCAGTCATAATTAATACTTTAACTGGTATTAGTATCTAACACAGTAATGTCTGCTTTTCATGAAATTAGGAATACACGTAGATATATTGGCTATACATATAGCGTATCCCTTATTAAATCCCTAAGAAAGAAGTTTTCTACAAGTTTGGGTGACATAAAAGAGTAGAATACGCCGGTTTCAACATATAACTTAAGTAAAATATCTTTAAAAAGCAGTTAGCTGCCATCTATTGCAAGTTTTATGAACTATACAAAACAAACTAGAATTTTGTTGGCCCTAAAAGTGTTTAGGGCCAACGTACTGCGGCTGTTTATTTCACTTAAAGTTTGCAAAAGAAATTTAATACTATAATATCAAATTATATACTATAATTTCTTAATTTGAAGTAATTGCATATATTTTATTCTTTTTATTTTTCTTTCAAATCAATAAGTCAAACTGAAAAACGTTTAATACAACTATGAACAAAACAATTATGTAAAAAACATAACGATATTTGAGTATATCGACAAATTTTATCGAAAAGTACAGCACTAAGGCAAATGTAGAGCGCCCTGGGGGCGCACCAAATCCCGACTATAAATAAGTCACACGGATTAGAAGGAGAAAGGTATACAAAACCGCCCACACGTTAGAAAGAGACAGAAAGTAAACCCAATTAAGGTGTCCTATGCATGCCTGACAGTTTTGAGAAGTTTGGGTAAATTACCTTTGCCATAAAAAACTTAAAATATTTTCAGTAAAATAAAAGTTATTTTGTCAATTATAAACTATATTCTAGTCCACTTATTAAAACTAAAAAGTAATATTGATAAAATAAAATTATAAAATATTTAAATACACATCAAGGAAGTCTGTAAATAGTGGACAAATATACTAAAATGGTCGTAAGTGACGTCACACGACCGAATCAGTCCGAAAACTGAACTTATTTTAGTGCAACTACACGTTTGTGCATTGCTATCAAGTATTTTCGTCGAATTATGTACAATAGAACATGTAGCACCGAATATTATTAAATATAACACAAAACTTCACTCACCATGGCACAATATTTGCACACGACACTTTAAAACAGCCAAAAAACTACACGAATCGAATTAAAACGCCATGAATACAGTCACTCCGGACATCTTTCGAGACGAAATGGTTGCACGAATAACACACAAGAGTGTTTCGTTTCTGAATGAGCCCCGTACCACGAAAACACCAGCGACAGCTCAACAACGCCAGAATTCCTCGTATCCGAACGAAAACCGTATCGATTTTGAAGAACCGTACACTTCGTGGTACCGGTTAGCCCTAACCAATGATAATGCAGTGAATACAAACGCACCGTATTGGACAGAACGTGTTTCGAAATTCAAACACGTGCCATGACCCCAATATCGCGTCCGCTCTTCATTCGCGTTGAGTGTGATATATTTGTCTTTCTCTTGCTAATGTTAAAATCCGATTACGATAGAAAGAGAATGACGAAATATTTTTCAGCGTCAAATCGACTGGTTGAGTAAGAAATGGCCTTTGTTTTAGCTTGTCGTTGGATCCTCGACTTTGTATCAAAGAGATAACGCATAAAATAATAATTTTATGAGTTGTGGTTAAGTATTTCTGATGTCATCTCTGTAGAATGGCCGATGTTTATATAAATAATTCACTCGATTTAATCTTATCTGTATTGTATTATTGCTAAGTATTATGTTCACTTGGCGTCGAGTTTCTGTATAAAATGCAAAGTTTCTTTTTTATTCGAATGATTACGTTCGAAAATTACACAATGTAGATAGGTACTAATGTTAATTTTGTCCCACTTTGCCACAATAAATAGTGTTGTGCCCTGTTAACTTTTTATCGTTCTGTAATTAGTAGGTATTCGATTTTTTAAACTGAAATCTTTCAACATAATTACTTGCTAATTAATTATCTAGGAGATTTATCGACTTTTAACTTCAATATCTTATGGTTTTATTTGTAAATGACCACAAAGATCTGTACCTACAATCGTTTAGGCTAAAATCTGACTAATAGACGAATCCATTATAGGTAGATACAGCTTAAGACCAATCAGCTAAAGTGAGTACTGACACTGTGATAACTTTTTAAATAAATTATCTGTTACTTACTGGACGAAACTATCAACTTTGTCACTATGGCGCCTTTTTCCTATTTTTTTAATTTATTCTTATCTCATTCAAATGTAATGGAACAATAATAGTCATAATGTCACAAGCATTCTCTGCCAGTCAACTTTAGGACAGAGGGAGAACGAAAAGATTAGTGATAAAGAGAAATATAAAAAAATATATAGGGTCTGCTGTTCTCTTCTATTTTTTCATATCAGTCCTAACTCTACGCTGTCTCATATTTAATTCATGTCACACAATCCATCTTGTTTTAGATCTCTACGTCTTCTATCCATATTAATCCATCCATAATATTCAACACTCTTCTCGTATATGTTTTTTCTCACCTTATTCCATGCGTGTACCACGGCATTTGGTTCCCTTTTAGGTTTTTAGATATTTACGTCATCTACTAGGGTCTGCCCGCGGCTTCGCCTGCGTGGTATGTTGATAAAAAGTAGTCTATGTGTTATTCCAGAGTATAATCTATGACTTTACCAAATTTCATTTACTTCTATTCGGTAGTTTTTGCGTGAAGAAGTAACAAACATCCATACATCCTCACTAACTTTCGCATTTATATATTAATAGGATGTCATTATTTTATTGGGAAAAGTTTTATAGACTAAACTCACACTGAACTCAGGAACACAATATATGCACTACACAGAGTGAAAG
>DWJZ01003206.1:0-17565 GCA_018249125.1 Asbolis capucinus
TTTGAAAATGTAAAATTTAAATGCAGTTTTAAGTCACTTAACTTTTGAATAAAAAATTAGTATTTTTTTAGTGTTATTTTAGCACCTAATGATCGAAATGAGACACATTCCAAAAATGAGTGTAATACCCTATTCCAAAATCAAACCGTCAATTCTAGAACCTGTACAGTCTGCAGTTACAGTGAAATCAGTTATAATATGGATTAGGGTACAGAGTACAGATAGTCGATACACCAGATGAATGTACGTCGCTTTGATTTGTGCTATAAATATCCGAACGCAATCTGGCAGCTAATTGACGTAGTGATGTCAATAAAACGTCACTTAGATACTGACAACTGGCTAGGTGACAAGTAGCGTGACAGGATTGTGTTTGGTTGGTTAGTTGTCGAAATATTTTCGCAGGTTATTTTGGCTATAGTTTAAAGTTTCGTTTGAATTATATATTGACTTTCCACTACGTATAAAGATTTTTATTATGAATACTTTAAATAAAGTGGACAATGAATATTTAAAAATGGCTCTAAAGACTGATAAAAGACTCGTTGGTTATCCAGACATAAACGCAAAGCTAGATGATCCTGACTTGGTATATCAATATTTTGTGAAAACATTAGCAAAATGCCACTTTGAGCTAAAAGCTATAAGCCATGTAAGTTTCCTATATTTCTAATGTAAATATCTAATCCCTTCGTTGGTTATTATTAAACTCAATTTTATTCGTTTCTCATAGCCAACCTGGCTAACTACAACCGTCCTGAGACCCCCACTCATCTTCTCTTTGTATCACAGCTAAGTGCTGCCCCTTTAATTTTTTTGGTTTGGTTGTGAAGGTCCTTACTGAGGTGAAGCAGACCATCTACTGTTAAGTATCCTGTCTGTTATTGCTGGCTATTTCGAAAATAACGTTTTGAGGTTTTGAATAGAATTATCCAGTCAAATTGTTTGCTATTGGAGCAGCATGGTACAGTATGCTCTAGCCTCTCAGTAAAAAAGTGGGCCACTGCCCAGTGTGGGTCAAAATGGGTTGATGCCATGAACAATCAAATTGTGGAAGTTTTCTAACAGCTGCTGTAATGGTGCATAAAGATGTATTATTTAGGTTTATACAATACAACATATGTCCAGAAATATCTATGTCATGTTTTAAAATGTTTAAACTCCTTTGTTTTACAGAAATGAAAGTTACTAACGTTTTATTATTAATTAATTAATTTAATTATTAATTTTTAGGACATATTATCTTGTAATAATTCAATAGAAAGATTAAATGAGTTAAATGAGAAAGGTAGAGCTGCCATAAAAGAGATTAGAGAAGAAATTGAGAAACTTGGGAATTATGCAAAGGATTCTAGGGATCCAAAATATGAGAAAGAGTTAGAAACACAGAGGCATCTATTGTCTGGGTAAGGAGTAGTCATATAATAAATATACTGTTTCTTGTTTGTTAGTTATTTAAATAAAAAAATATTTAACTATGTAGTCACAATTTGTAGATAATGTTTCCCATACAAACATATTAAGTTTGTATGCCAATTCTTTTTTTATCATGTTAAAGGTATAATGAATGTGTCCAAAGAAGTTATTGCTTAAATTATTTTTGATTCGGATTCCAATTTCTTTCCAGGTAATGTAGTTTGTATCATACACACTTTTAACCAATTCATGCTTACACAATATCTACTTATTGCGTTTTATCTATGTATTTCTCAAATAGTCGCATGTTTTGAAATTTTGCAGACTTTTAAGAGAATTTAAAGAAGCCAACATAAAAAGTATGTTTGCTATTGAAAAGTCACAACGAGATGACTTACTCACTCCAGAGGAAAGCAGTAGTGGGGTTAAGAGGAGGCATAAAACAACCAAAGTTGATAGTGATGGTCTCCTACAAATATCTACAGGTAAAAAAATAGCTAAGTAGTGTTAACAACACACTTTACTCAGTGTTACTCATAAATAATCATCTTAGGAGTTTGAATATTCTGAAACCAGTAGTTTCAGACTGTTTTGAAAAATATTATTTCATTAGATTCCTACATTCTTCCAGAGGAACAGGGAATACAAAATATTTTAAAACGAGTATACTGTATGAAAACTTTGATAATATAACCCAAACTGTATAAAAACTAAAAATAAGTTAATTAAAAATATTTAAATCCACAAGCTTTGATTATAGATCCATAATACAAAGAAACACACGAGAGAGTTATTAAAACTATTATTAATGGTTGAGGATTTCCCTTGTCTGGAGCCAATCCTGAACATAGTATCAGGTCATGCTTGTCATAGAAATGCATTGTCATCAGGATGAAAAGTTTATGCAAAATTTCTGCTCCGTAGTGTAAGAGAAAGTTAATCTAATTAAGCTTGCAAGATTTGATTTGTAACAAACAAATATACAAATGTAGAAACATACACTGCAAGTTAAATAAGAGCTTGTAATAAAGACCCTTGTATTGCATATGCTGTTGAAATTATTAACAAGTTTTATAAGGTTATCAGCATATTCAAATAAATCTGCGATACAAAGTTTCTTCTCCCATGCTACCCAGTATACAGTTGATATTTCTTTAGGATCATTATAATGGGGTAATTGATGTAAGATTTTGTTAATTATGTTAAATTGTTTTAGGAGTAACAGACCAACTGCTATCAATAAGCAGACAGTTGGCAGACACAACACAGAGGAGTCAAGTCACCTTGGATAGTTTGGTTTCTTCCAGCTCCACTGTTCATGTAAGTATTATTTTAATCATATTCAAATTACTATTAAAGTTACTAATTCTAGAGATCTTATTATAACAACGATGACTTGCTGAAATATAGATGATATTGAATAGTTATTTTTAACATAATCTGACACCTGGTTCTGGGAAGCCAAAATAACAAATTTTTAATTACACTATTATTTAAATATGGGTTAATAGCATCTGGACGTGGCTTCCCTAGCGTGGCATGTTGGTAAAAAATATTATTTCAGATCCATTATGTTAGTGGTTTTATCTACAAGTACCTACATCTGTAGGGAATGTATGTGTGTGTAGTGTCGGAAGTTATACCGGCCTCCTAAATCTCCTATCTAGCAATCGTTAAGCCATGTCGACCGTTAGATAACGACATCAACCGGGATCGAAGCCTTTACGTGCCCTCCGAAGCAGGGAAGCGTTCATAAATTTTTTGTTACTAGCGGGTATTTCGTAGTGGCATAGGCTATACATTTTTTTGCATTACAAGTAGCGCCACGTTATAAAAAAGGCGGTGAATATGCTGATAAAACGTAGCCTGTGTTATTCCAGACTATAATCTATCTATGTGACATATTTTATTCAGATCCATTCAGTAGTGTTTGCATAAAAGAGTAACAAACATCAATCTATCCATCCCCGTACCCATCCATCTTCACAAATTTTCGCATTTATAATATTAGTAGGATACAATGTTTATATTACTGTTTTAACACTGGTCAAAATGCGTACTGAGTTTTAGCATTTGTTTTTTTAATTATATACTTTTTTCCTATACGTCTTTCATTTGTTTTACTTGTTCCAGGGTACACAGTCCGAGTTGCAGAACACAGCAGGCTCGATATCACAGTCCAGTAAACTACTCAACAAATATGGACGGAGAGAGTTCACTGACAAAATTATAATGTTCTTTGCGTTTCTCTTCTTTCTAGCGGTTTGTCTTTATATTGTACAGAAGAGATTATTCTAGTCAATAGTTATGTAAGATGAATGTGTTATTTATTTGTGGATTTTTGTTTGGTAGTTCAATTGCAAGGAATCCCGCTTTATGTGTTAAGCAGGAAATGAGCATATAAATCACTTAATAGAATATAATGTTAAAAAATATATTTTAAAATAAATAATATATTTTGTGAGTGGCAGAAAAAGTTTAAAATAATTTGAAAAAGGAAACTGGAAAATGGGAATAATGAATAACAGGAAGAGCATATATAAATTTAAAAAAATCCATTACCATAGATTAATTTAGGTGATTTAGGTCTTTAGTAAAATCCTTGAACAGTTTTTAATTCATTCCCATGTTGGATGATATTTTTTGATTCTATTTTCTCAATGTTGGCCAAGTAATTATGTAAATAGTTTAAATGTCAATGTTATCATGATAACATCATTGTAGTCATTATAATCTGTAGAACATTTTGTAGGCTGTCAAATGGTCACCATGGTCATTCGTGAAATTTCTTGACTTAATTCTATATCCATTTGAATTTTCTATTTTTGTAATTAAAGGGACTATGTTAATTAATTATAATTTCGTATCGTTTTTATTTCTGCTACGTATATTCACTGTAGGTGTGAAATCGAATTTATTTATCAATTACGGATTTAATTTGTAAATACCCTTACATTCCGTGTTAAGAATAAAATGTCAAAGAAATTGTTTTTTATTAATTAAATCCTTTAAATTTTACTTAAGGACCAGTTAAGGGTACGGTTTAAAACGAAAAAGAGGTTAGGGGAATACAGGAACTTCGAGGAAGCAAAGTTACTTAGACTTATGACAAACTAGGTACGCCCGCGGCTTCGCCTGCTTCGTAGGCCGATAAAAAGTAGTCTGTGTTATTCTAGATTATAACCTCTTACAAAATTTCATTCAGATCCCTTCAGTATTTTTTTCATAAAAGAGGAACAAACATACGTAATTGACAGTCGTCAGTTAATCTATAGAAGTCTACGATAGTGTGTTATAGGTACGTTTGCGTTTATTTGTTTCTTCTGTGTAAAATCATTAAAAAAAATTGTAAATCAGGATTTGATTTGTACCTATATACTCTTGCATTCCGTATTGCAGTATAATCCTACTAATATTATAAATTTATGCAGTTTGTGAGGATGGATGGATGTTTGTTACTCCTTCACGCAAAAACTACTGACCGAATCTGAGTGAATTTTGGCACAGAGATAGATTATAGACTCGACCATATAAGCAATTTTTATCAATATTCCATGAGTCCAAAAACGCGAGCGAACACTAGTATATAATGTAAACAGTGACGGTCGTTTTTATTAATAAAACTATTAAGTTCTAAGGCTATTAAGAAAAACAATCTTATAGACCTAAGTTAAAACGGATTTACGTGTGCCTATGAATCAACTTGTCAATCGAGTCAGTTCTCCGCGGATCGTGGACATAGGTTGACGGCTATTTCGCGAAACAGCGGTCATAGCGAGCGTTGACCTCAGTCATGCAAAAACAAAAGATATTCTTCATCATTCTGTTATGTTGGCACAATGTTACCGCTTTCAAAATTCTCGCGATCGCCTCGCAGCCTTTCAAAAGCCACTATATGGCTTTCGGGCCGCTGTTTAGAGAACTCGCCAATCGGGGACATCTGGTGACGGTCATCAACAACTACCCAGAAGATGACAATACGAATCTGACCTTCATCAATTTGAATAGCGATCCACTCACATATGGAACTACTGCTGTAGACTACGAACACTTCAATCCGAACCTTTTGCGCATCTTTAACGCGTATCGGCACGTCGCGTTAGGACCTCACACCACAAAGACCGACTGTGAAAATCTTTTCAAGCACAAGGGTGTCGCGGAGCATTTGGCCAAAGGTATAAAATATGACGTGATCTTTGTAGAACAGTTCATGGGTGACTGTGCACTCGCGTTCGCTGCAACGATGTATGATGCGCCAATCATTGGGATAACGTCTCATGTCCTGTTGCCGTGGACCTACCCTAGAATGGGCATACCGTTTGATTTTGCAGCCGACGCGTTTTACTTTTCTAGCGCTGGAACGAACCCATCTTTGTACTACAAGGTTGAGGCCAAGGTGACGAACTGGTTTCTGACAACTTTTGCTAAATGGATCATTCATGGTGTTATCGATAAGGTTTTCCAGGAGTATCTGCCTGGCGTTAAAATAGACATAGACCAGATAGCTAAGGAGAGAATGAAGATGATATTTGCTTACCAGCACTTCTCGCTTACGGGGACACGGGTTACGTCGCAGCAAATTTTAGAAATCGGAGGATTGCATATTCAGAAACCAAAACCCCTTTCAGAGGTAGGTCGGTATATGTATTTTACTTTTCGTTTTCTGTTTTATTTATATTCCAGACACAATCCTGTCATTCTCGATACTCTATTTTTGTAACAGAGATAACTCCGTTCGTATTCTCTTAGTCCCTAACTCAGTGAGTTTGGTTACATCGTTCTAGTCCATCCAGATCTAGCTAGGAAGGTGTTCAGTGTGGCCGAGCCTCCCTGAGTCGGGTAGGAATCTCCTGATGAACACCAAATTGAAGAGTGAAACTCGTGAAGAGTAAAGCAAAAATGTACCTATCTAACTAACTAACTTCCTTAAAGAAGCCTCATAGTTTATCTTTCTACCAAACGATCCATTATATTTTAGATTATATTGTTTTATATTTTGCTATAAAATTCTCCGTTTCTAACTTTTTTTATTATTTTATTTTGAGTACGCCTACCTCGCATTTCTCTACGTCACACTGGCAAAGAATGCCAATAGTCATTAAATTCCCCCTTTGTATCTCCTAGCATAAGGTGAACAAAATAAAGACTAAATAAATAAATAATAGCTATCAGAGTAGGTACAAAGGATATCTGCCTATTTGATAAGTATTCAGGAAATATTTCTGGAGGGAACATAAGACTTTCCTGTATCTATGTAGCAGATAATGAATCTGGATTTACCAATAAAATAAACTCATCAGTAAACCTTACAATAACGTAACAGTAATTATGTAACTGTTTATAAAAACACAGGAAACCGTAGAATAGAAACGCCTTGAAATTTCGAATCAATCATTATTGACCTTCACGTAGTTTTTATGTTCCACTAGCTAAAATTTAAATTGTATTATTTGATATAATAGGATAGGAAAGTAATTTAGTCAAACCTTGAGGTTAGCATACAATTTTATTACAGAAGTTGGAGAAATTCTTAACAACGGCGGACCATGGCGCTATCTACGTCAGTTTTGGATCCAATATAAAGACCAACTCCATGAGTAAAGGCAAGATGGAACAGTTCTTGAGTGCTTTCAAGAAGATACCACAGAAGGTTGTCTGGAAATGGGAGGGTGACTCGTTGCCAGGGGATAACCCTGACGTATTTACTCAGGCTTGGTTGCCTCAAGTCGATATACTGTGTAAGTAAAGTTAGATATGATTTATTTTTAATATCTCAGGACAACACACACGGCCATATGATCTCAAACTAAACATTCTTGTACTATGGTGATCAGATAACTGATAAACATATATGTATGTATGTATATTTATAAATACATTATGTAGATATTTTTAATTTTTGTAACAAGCTGAATAACGTGTAAACATAGATGGTCGATGGTATTTTGACCATCGCCTATGGATCTGAGAACTATACTGTTAGGAACAGTATTATTCTGTTTTGGACTAAATGATACTGTTTAAAAATACTCCTTTCAGTATAATTTCGATGTTAGGTTCAAAATACATATATAATGAGCCCCTCGTTTATTTTAATGTTAGTTTTAATAGTTGTGCGGCCTATGAGGCTTTTAGAACTAAAAGTTAATCTGTAAGATGTTCTTTCCTTAGACCTTACTATACTTTTTATTTTAATAAAAAAAAAGTTAACAACCCCAATTACATCGAGATATCTATCTCTGATGTAATGACCGTAAAAACGGAACGAGCTACCTTCATTTACTGAGAACGAAACAAGTGTACGTATTTTCTATCGTCTGTATAATGGAGAATGTTTGGAAGAATTGATCGATTTAATATTTGCGAATTTATGTCACACATTTGTGAATGTATGTCACCGCAGAGCCTTGTGCTGCTAATATCTATGTGACGGTGATCATTTGCCAGCTGATCCGAAGAAATTATATGATTATTCTTTTACTGATTTCTTCATTTACTTTATCTGCTGTAATAATAACAAAAAAAGTATCACTTTACTTTTGTAAGAATAACTTAGACTTTCATTTTTGTGGCTCATTTGATGATAATTTATTGGTTTTGGTTAATTTAAAATGCATAAACATAGATACATTTTTAAATTCTATAAATTAATGTTAAACTGCGATCCTGTCTGATGGTAAAGCGCACTAATATCGCAAAACGCTTTTCACTCTTGACTTGAAGACACATTGTATGAGGAAGGAAGACGCAAAGCGTGATGTTGGTAGTGGTGGAATGTATACGACGATCCCGCTATGCGATCGTTCGACGTCATCGTGCGACTCGTTCGATGATGGGGAATTATATCGTGTAGTTTCTGCGCACCTACCAAATTCGGTTCCAATGTTTACATTACAGGTCATCCAAAAGTGCTGGCATTTGTATCCCACGGCGGCATGCTAAGTCTCTCAGAAGCAGCATACTGTGGGAAACCTCTCATAACGATTCCTTTCTTCGGTGACCAGTTCACGAACAGCGCCATAGCAAAACAAATGGGCTTGGGAAAAATTATGTTCTTCAATCAACTCGATACAGAAAGCCTGGTCGAAGCTATCAAGGAGTTAACATCTCAAAAGTTAGTAATATATTTGTCAATCAACTGCCTTGTAATACCAGTCTTGTTTGAGATTTGTTATATATGTATGAACTTGTATACTTTAGTTAAAACTAATTATCTGTGGCGCATAACACGTCACGCGATGACGTCATTAGAAACCTAAATCACGCTTTCGAACTTTTCTACATCACTAGCATATATACAAGTTCCGACCAACAACTGTCGGAGCTCGGCTGTTCCCCAGGCATAACTCCACGCCTGACGGCAGAATTCCCCTTTGCTAAATAACTAAGTAACGTACTTCATATATAACATAAGTGCAAGTGATTTGCAATTTCACATTCGCAGAAATACAGGACATTGACCGGCGCTGTCACTGCCATTCTGTTTTTGCACTAGTGCACAGATCGGCAATCTTTTTCTATATGAGGGCTACAAATGTTAACAGGATTGCGTTGGTGCGGGTTACATATTATGCTTTGGCGTCGGCAGGATCAGAAGAAAGGCTAATGTGCTTCATGTAAATGCGGTTTTTGTGGGCTGTACTGCAATGGCATACGGGCCGTATGAGCCCGAAGACCATGGGCTGTCGATCCCTATACAAGTGAAATAAACTGGCCCTACCATCCCTATATCATTGTTTTATATTTTGTTACAACAGTAAGCATCGTAGATCTTAAACCACTTGTGATAAACACTATTTTTCTATTTAATTTTGTTCCAGGATGCAAAACGCCGCTAAAAAAGTTAAATCTCTGTGGCATGATCGGCCGCAACCTGTCATGGAAAGCGCCATCTATTGGACGGAGTACGTAGCTCGTAACCGCGATTCACCTTCACATCTTCCGAGTGTGAATAACACGTGGTTCGATGAATTACAACTAGATGTCACTGTTATTATAATATCGCTACTTGTTAGTCTAATGTTTACGTTGTACATAATTGTACGTATAGTAATAAGAGTTATTTGCTATCTGATATTTAAAATTGTTAAAGAGAAAAGCAAAAAGGACAAGACCCATTAAGTTTTATCTTATTAGATTTCCAGTTTACATTTTTCATCAAAACAATAGAGTGGACTACTTATAGATAATTGAAAAAGAAAATTGCATATTATCTTATAGTAAATCAAATGTCCATGACTACCTCGAAATACCGAAATACCTCGAAAAAAAGGAATAAGATTACGTTGAAATATTATGTTTTTTTTTTATTATTCTTTTGTTTTCGTTTAAGAAGTTTCGTTATGTATGTAGATATTCAATTTTACAGGTATATAATGTATTGCCTATTTTTCTGTAAAAGGACAGTACATGATATTTTGAACTGTGATTCAAAGTATGTCTTATATGCCTCGAATTAAGTGTTATTAAATTTATCTAAAAATATATTTTTAGTAAATTGATTTTTTTAAATACATAATTATAATGCCATACTTATATCAAACTCCGGCTCCAGATACGCAGGTGATCTGATGGGAAGTGTTAATTACGGCTTTTGGCTATTAGCGTCGCCAGAAATTAGAAACACCAGAAGTCACAAATATGTTGCGAGCCAAGAAGGAACGTACCCGCTTCTTGCAATGCAAGGCCAGGGGAGTTGTAAGGAGGAAGCTGAACTTAGAGTCAAAAATTACATCGAAAAACGCCAGATCCACAAGAATATGTCGCTTCAGGACTTTGACAGAAAAGTAATGGAAAACAGGTAGTTTTTTTAACTCAAAAAAGAAAGTATTAATGAAAATGAAATGCATTTATTTCTTTTTAGGAACCAATAGGTTACTTAACGAAAGTCAGAAATCTACAATGCAAAGTTTGTTTGTCCTTTATTGACTCTGAAATGGTAGGAGATAGAGCACTGATGGTTTCAGCAACTTTGTTCGGAATTCTCTGTGTTTAGGTTAGGTTTGAATCAAAATGATATCGACCGGACATGTGGGTGAAGTGTGCAACGCACGTCGGCTACACCTTCTTAACTATAAAATTAATAACAAAATATGAACAAAAAAATAAAGAATTATTTGCTGAAGCCTAGTCTCTATAGACAATGTCTGTCATCAGCTTTATAAACAAATAAAAACTTAAGAATATATACGCCAGTGTAGGCCGGTAAGAAAAAAAAAACTGGCGGAAAAATTACTCCCGGTACTAATTTTCACAAGAAAAAATAAATCTATTACAAATTATTACTAGTTCGATTGTAATGGGGATAAGAACTGATAATTTCCATGCATCCTTGACATTTAGATATTGGACTATACTATAAGATCTCTTGCCTATGAGTTCAGATTTTATACAACCCCTGAGGAGGTCTAGAGCATACTCTTGCACGCTGCTCTAAGGCGGAATAAGGTCTAGTGGCCAATCCAGGTGTCGGTATTCTTTTATGCCGCCTGAAGGCCTCAGACATAGTTTAATGATTGCTATCTAACGACAACAACCAGGACAGCTTTACGTGTCTTCTGAAGCACGAAAGAGTTCATGAAATTTTGTCACTAGCGGTACTGACTGCGCCAGGTGTTGCTTAACCTTTTCGATCGTTTACAATCGAAATAAGCCGTTTCATCACGTAGGTAAGGTAGGAGGTAAAAGGTATCATGCGTGTCAAAAATATAACTTCTACGAATCATAAACTGAACATGACTAACAAAAATTCGCGAGAAAGACATTACGGCTAAGGAATTGTATCAGCCTGTATTAGTGACGTAACACGACACACGAGCCGCTTCCCAGACGGCTGGGCGGCCTTCCCGCGTCGCTTTTACGATGACTAATAGCATATTTATTAACTAAGGTCAGTATCACTTTGCAATGCAATCGCATATTATTCAAAGTGACATCTAGTGATGATAATGAACTTACTAAATTAGTGTGTTTTATCTAAAACTATGTGCCTCGCTTACCATCGTTAGCGGTGCACTAATTTATAGAATGCATAGAATAATAGGTTTAAGATATGACTAGGTTTAAGATATAATAATTTATAGAATAATAGGTTTAAGATATGACTAAGTTTAAGATATAATAATTTATAGAATAATAGGTTTAAGATATGACTGGGTCAGAATCATATCTCGATGAGTATCGTTCCTAAGAGATCAAATACGTTAAGCGATAGAGGGCGCAGTTAGTAGGATGGGTAGAAGGCTAGTGGTAAAAAAATCTTGAGCGCCTCCGGGTGCAAGTAAATCCATCGATCCCGTGGGCCATAAATAGGACACAGTCCGACTACTATATTTCTTTCAATAAGTTTTTTGGTAGCAGTCCAGAGATGGTGATTACTTAAATCAAGAATTGGATTATATTTCAATAAGATTCTTTATCAAAATAGCCGCAACAAAACACCATAACAAGCGAACAGAACCAGACACAGAATCACAGTGGAACGACAAGCTGCTCTACCTTTTTTCGAAGTATTAGGTACTATATTTCCAGCATTACTACTGGAAACCACAGGGTTACTGCTGGAAACTACAGGGTTACCCCTATATTCATATTATCGAGCTAGTTTGTTGTCAGTAGCTTGATTTGGTGGGAAAGCATAACTTTTTCCTTTGCAATATTTTTCGATTGTGGTAACTAACCGATATAGCAAGGAAGCAGTGTCCACGGTACCTCGGAAAACATTATGATACCACGCAATTTGTACGACAATGTGATCGAGTAATAACGATAACGACAGGTTGCCAGTAAGATTTTATGGAAATTTATATGAAAATGCGTAGCTTTTACACTTGCGACAAGATATTCTTTAGTCCTATCTTCACGTCGCTGTCGCACGTGTAATACGCCTAATGACATAAAATACACAATAACTTACTTTGTACAGAAAACGCAACGTAGACAGGCGTAGGTACACTCATTAAAACTGTAGGAGAAAAACAAAATACAACGTAGCTTATCCACGTAGATAATTAGCTGAAAACAGCTAATTATGTGCTGGCAATTCAGCATGCTTTGATTACATTATTCAGTTCAGTGGTACTCAAACTTCGTGCTTGAAGCTTGAAGATATTATGGAGAGGTGATTATGGTTGCTATAAGTTAAGTGACAGTCGCGGTCAAACAAAAATATTTAGCGCTTCTGAGCTTCGGAGAGCACATAAAGCTGACAGCCACGGTTATTAACTTTATTTGCAGTTTTAAAGCCATGCGCAAGGCCGTCGAGCGGAATAAAAAGTGATCCTTGCATGGACCACTAGCGCAATCCCCTACGTATGTATATCATCCTCGCGAACGTCCCCTATAGTAGCATGGTGGAAATTGGTTTAGGTTTCCTCGTTCACGAGGACAGACCAGTTCTCAGTAGAGAGCCATTATTTATTTATTCATTTGTACACACACATGTAGGACATGATAATACAGAAATGAGATAGTTTGTAAAGGGCACTACTTATTGCTAATAAGAAATACCCTCCAGAAGGAGAGTGTATATAAAAAGGTAGACTTAGCGCGTACTAAAATGGTACTGTAAAATAAGTATACATACCTAACAACGCATAAATATATAAATACTATACATATAATTATAATACAATACTATAGATATATAGCACATAAGTAATATAATTATAAGTACATATCTAACTAAATACATAATATTGCAAACGTATATTATCTTTATGTTCAACATCGAAGAGACGCTAAGCAAAAATCTTTAACGCGCCTTTTAAATATTGAATAAGATTTGCAATGTCTTATATGAGGTGGGAGCAGGTTCGACAACCTATCCCCATGAACTGAAAAAAGAGTGAGAGTAGTAACTAGTTTTATGACAAGGGAAACTAAGGAGAGATTTCAAGCGTTGTCTACATGACTGCTCAGGGTGATGGGCGAAAGAAAATTGGTTACGAAAGTAAATGGGTGAAGAAGAATTATGCAAGATTTTATAAAGAGTACATAGTAGTCGAGTGTTCCTGCGAAGTTGGATTGGGAGTAACTTGAGATCCTTGCGGAGTTGTGGTACTCGGTCGAACTTTCTCAAACCGAAAATAGCGGATAGACAAGTTTTACAAGCGTTCAAGCTTATCCATAAGCTCTCTGTAGCATCCAAGAAGCACACATAAGCATAGTCTATTAAAGGTTGAATAATAGTATGCGCTAATAAACTATTTGTTTTTAAGGGCAATACATTTTGTAGACTTTTTAGGGGGTGCAGCGGGAAGTGAACATTTCGACTGATTTCTGCAATATGTTCTTTCCAAGATATGTAAATTCTTGTCAAAGATTATCCCTAGGTTCTTGACTGTATCTGCATAATAGGAATGCCATCAAAAGAAATAGAAGGCATAGATGAATAGTATAGTTGACCATGTTGATATTTACTACCAATGATAATAGCTTGACACTTAGCAGGGTCCACCAGTAGGCTGAAAGAGTTAGACCATTCGCCGATTTGGGCCAGATCCCGGTTCATCAATCGCCTGCTTAGTGTCTCCACATTCATGTGCGATATAAAACATTATGTGGGTTGAAGCAAGAATTTTACTTGTTTTAAGTTAAATTCTTTTTTATTTTATTTCTTTGTTTTTGACGGATCTGTTGTGAAAAATATTATACTATAATACTAGGATTCTCGGGACTCAATTTCCGGCTGCGTAGCGTTTTATGAAGGTATTTACAGAAATAAATGTTTGTGTCCCTGTTACGCATGACGAAACATTTCGGTAACTAACTCATCACAAACAAATGGCTTGTAATATCCATCAGGTTACAACCATGCTGAAAGACGTCGAAAAGTTACACACAATACACCTGTTTGTTAACAACGCCCCCTAGTGGCCCAGAGTTGAAATAAAGTATGAAGTTTGAGAACGTCTGTCTCAGTGAGCAGATAAATTTGTATGCAGCGACGGAGGCTTGTTGCTTAGTAAATCTTTAACGAGTCTCTTGGTAAATGAACGTGTATTTTTATTGGAGTATGCACAGGAAGAGTTGTTTTGTGTTTACTCGTATTTAGTAAAAAATATAGCTTTACTTTAGCTGTTAACCCTGTAGTGCAGATTTATTCTAATAACGCCGGGACTTTTATCTTTTGAGCAAATTTTCGTGGCAGATTCTAAAATTGTACTATTGTATTCACTGAATTTAAGTGTTCAGTTACAATTGAACTTTACGTTTAGTGCCTTATTTTTTTTTACTGTGTAAGGAGCAATAGGGATCTACTATTGGCCCAAGGCTTAAAGTTTGTGACGTTATACAGGCGATGCTTCCTACTGCTTCCTATGTAATGAGTTTTGTTTAAAACGACATAGTATTTTAAAAAAAGTGAAATAATTTAATAGAATTAAGTTTTCTTCTTTCTTGATCAATAGGCCTCAGGCAAAAATAACCTATTAGTGTGTCTGATGTTGATACATATTCGTTGGCGACCAACCCGTTCGTTTATTCATTTTTACAGAAACAATTTTCTGGGACCAATTGACGTCACACGAGACCTAGTTATTTGGTGAATCAGATCCCAACTACCGATCGACGGGCGACCTCACGCTACTGACATTGACTTGCATTAACTATAATATTTGTCGCAGAGGGAGGTCGGTCGATTAGACCGAATTCGGCGATTACATGGCCGTTAAGATGATTGACGCAAAAATTTATTTGGCAATGGATTTTAACCTTTTTTTCCGGCAGCATACCAGTGGGATTTGTGTCTTGAATAATACCCTATTACCTGTAATTTCTATATGCGTCGTATGTTTGGAAAAAACGCGGTTTAACACATTTGCGAAGGTATATGCTAAAGTTTTTGTTGGCCTTACGTCTACGGTTAAATTTTTGCTGTTGGAAATTTGTACTTGGCCAAGGTGGCCACTATGGCCTATACCTCTCACATTGTGAGAGGAGACCCTAGCCCAGTAGTGGGGCAGTTATTGACTTAGAAGGAAGTTATCCCCGGGGTAGATTTTTGGATATAGAGTAAAATTGAAGGCAAGTACGGGGGAAAACTTTATTTAAACACTCAATAATATAGGATGACGTGTTTGGCTTCAATCCATTGATGTCCCACTACTGAGTACGGGTCTCTCCTCATACTGAGGAGGCCTAGAGCATACTCCACCACGCTGCTCCAATGCTGATTGGTGGAGAGGTTAGTGGCCAAACCAAGTGTTGGAAGTTTTTATGCCGTCCAGAGGCCTTCGACATGGCTTAAACAATTGCTATCTAATTATAGTAACCGGAACCGATGCCTTTATGGAAGCGTTCATGAAATGGTGCCCCTAGTGGTTACCCATCCTAGTACTGACCGCGCCCTCTGTTGCTTAATTTTTTCGATCGCGTGCAATCGAAGTTGCCCGCCTATAAACACTTCAGCTGATTTGTTTAAAGTGCCTTAAAAGTGACGTTACAGGAATTTGACAGTAACTGCTTTTTATAAGCTTTTATTTAACTTGCGATGTATGTTTGTGTCTTAGTATGTTAGTATATTTGCATATTACTTTGTTAAGTGTTAGGGTCAAATTTTGCAAGCTTAATGAGACCCCAATCCTGTTACACTGCGGAGCTGAAATTTTGCATAAGCCTTCCGTCCTCATGACAATATATTTTTATGATAAGCATTACCTGATTCTTCGTTCATGATTGGCTCATGGCAACTCCTAAACGGTTAACAATACAGTTACTTAATTTTGTGTCTTTTTTTGTATTAGGGATCTATAATTAAAACTTGTGTTTTTAAATATTTTAATAAACCTTATGAATGATTAAAACCCTAAGCAAAAGCTGTTGTCTCGAGAAGATGGAGTCGATAACCTTTTCCGCGGCGGTAGTTGTGCAAACTCTTGCCACAGGTCTAAGGTCAGGTGACCGACTGTTTAAGAAAATCTACGAGCCATTGTCATGTCGAAAACACGGACTGGGTTTAATTATGAACAAGGAAGTTGGTATACCCCGCTATAGCCAAGAAGGAACTCTTTCCGAAATGGTGACATTTTGTTTTCAGCAATCTTAATAAAATAACTAATAAGCGTGTCTGATTATTATTTTACAAGGGTTTAAAAGTTTGTGAGGCTAGATGGATGGATGTTTTTTAATCCTTAACGCAAAAATTAGTATTTCAGTGAATATATCTGAATGAAATTTGGCACAGAAGATTATGGTCTATAGATATAGGAATGAGAATATAGATAACAACACTCCAGAGCGAAAAGGAGGGTTGGAACTATTATAGATATAGGATTATAACCCTAAATCGCCAAAAAGTGACCTACAATGTTCTTTGCAGGTGTTGCATTGCATCTATCGCGGCAAGTAATTTTGATCTTTTGTAAATTTTCTCATCGCCATGCTAGTTAAATCAACAAGTGACCCGGAAAGGAACGCAAGAAGTGTAAGGTTAAGTCGTCAGCCGTTTAACCCGTCAGCTGACAGACAATGAACTTGTGAGGTCACTCGAATTAACAAGGAACAATGTCAGCACATCACTGACAACTGGTACTTACGTAGGGTTAAATTTTTCCTTTACAAGTTAAATAATAGAAAAACAATTCACACGCTTACATCACATCATTGTTGATCGCGAAACACGCGTAGCCAAAGTATTTTATTCACTACCGGCAAAAAAAGGAAACGTTTATTTTAACGCTTAAATAAATGAAAAATAATATGAGTTTTCTTAATAGTTATGTTAAAATTTAATTAAATTAGAATTTCGAGACTATGTAGTTCAT
This sequence comes from Asbolis capucinus, assembly GCA_018249125.1. NCBI lineage: Eukaryota > Metazoa > Arthropoda > Insecta > Lepidoptera > Hesperiidae > Asbolis > Asbolis capucinus. The sequence goes on from DWJZ01003206.1 coordinate 17,181, forward strand.
ATAATTGACGAAGAACTTCCCACATGTGAGTTCGTTCTAACCTCTAATAATTTGTTTCGGTGAAGGACAACTTGAGGAAACATGCATTCGTAGTCTCGATAAAGTTATCAATAATGTGCTAAGTCTCCCAATTACCACTTGGGCTCAATTATGGGCTGTACCCTTCATTCTGTGAGTAGAGATCTTTGCCCAGCAGTGGGACATGTAAGGATTATCATGATTTAAAAATTTAGACAGGCCGGTTGGTCTAGTGGTTAGCGAACCTGATTGCTAGACGAAGGTCGTTGGTTCGATTCCCACCCAGGTCCAACTTTTCTGTGATGAGCAGGAATGTTTGTCCTGTGTGTCTGGGTGTAAATATCTATATAAGTATGTATTTAAAAAT
>DWJZ01003207.1:0-17564 GCA_018249125.1 Asbolis capucinus
TGCGAAAGCTGCCTCTGACCACATGAGAGACTGGTTCCTAGGTTCTGGTGATCGCTGGGTGAGCATGGGTGTGGTCTCTGATGGATCATATGGTACTCCACCAGATGTAGTTTTCTCTTTCCCAGTGACCACCGCTAATGGAAAATGGAGTATTGTTCAAGGCCTGACTATCTCAGATTACGCTCGTCAAATGCTAGATGCAACTGGCAAGGAGTTGGCAGAAGAGAAGCAAGATGCTTTGGATGTTTGCAAAGATTGATTAAGTAAAATATAGGAAATTAAAATGTGTAGCAGCAACATAGGTTCACAATTATTTGTAAAAAGTATTGTAATATTGTATAGAGTATTCATTGGGATTTCATATGTAAAAAATATGTATATGTAAAATCTATATGTATTTCACTGTAAGCTAAGTTTAATATGTTGAAGCGAATAATATTACAGATAATGATTATCTTGTGTAAACATAGTCTATCAAACATGAAATTCGAAGTACTTTAGTCTGTAAAGCATTATGCAATGTATTTATCATGAAAACAGCATTTGTTAAATTACGTAATAGCTCTTTATAAATAGTCGAGCTTAGCTGACGTAGCAATATAAGATGCCGTAGACGATCTTGACTGAGATTATACACATTTATAGCACAGTTGGCATTCGTTGTTTTTGTCTAGTTATATGAAATATTTCCGTGATTGTGCTAGTATTTTAAATACTTCAGTGTTGGGCATGATTATGCAAATAAACTTTTTTACACGCTATTATATTTTTTCTTATAAATTCTTCTAATATTCGTTTAAAGTGCGTCGTGGCTTGCATTGAACACTTAGGTCAATTTAATTCACCAACGGGTGCACTCGGTACGAGAATGGGTGACGGCTAGTGGAAAAAAGTGAGCAACTTGTTGGAGTATGCTCTACGTCCCAGTCACGAGGAGGACGAGTAAAGAAGAGACCCGTACTTAGTAGTTCGCCATTAATGCGTTGATATGAAGTCTTGACTTTCTATTACACAGCCAACTTGTGACCCTGGCTGGTGGAATCAAAGGGTCAGGTTTAATAACGAAAGAACATCAATATGATTATTTTTCACTTTATGATTTTAGAGATTAAACCAAATATTACATCTAAGACGTAAACTGGCAAAAACGTAGGTAGGGACTATACCTAGTATGTCAATATTGCATGTCTCTATAACGAATAGAAATTGTAAATTGGTAGCAATTAATTTTTAATAGCCTTAATTATGGGATAAATTCTAAATAGCGTATAAATACTTTTTGTAGTAAATTACCTTTTGAATAAGCACCATAGACTGACCTGATACTAGTATTATGTACCTAATATTAGTGTGTGATGGATAGTGGTCGGTAGGAAAGAACATGAGTGACTTCCGTGTTTCGGATAAAACCATCAAGTTAACTTCTGATAGTCGTTAGGTCTTTTAAGAGGCCTTTAGATGGCAATAAACTTCCGACAACTGGGTTGGTCAATAAATTTAGGGTGGTCGAATATGCTTTTGGCATCCTCAGTCAGGAGGAGACAGACACTCCTGCTCAGTAATGGGCCATTAGGCTAAAGCCAATTCTGGAATTCTAAAAGTATAGAATTCAAAAAAATATATATTCAGAGACGTAAAAGTATAATCCATCTGTTTGTGTTTTATGATTTTATGCCATGAGATTAAATATCACTGTAGATTATAATCAGCGATAAAATATATTCTTACGAGTATTAATGCAATGTACTCGTGTATTGTGTACCCCTAATTTTACGTACCTACCTATTAGTTTGATCGTGGCTACGACAAGATGGTTCCAAATCGGTGTAGGTACGCTACGGATGTCAGCAGTATTCTTCTTAATAATAAAACAAAAAGTAGGCTGACATTAATTGCTGTTTCGTGATAGAGCAAAATTTTGTACAATATTATCACATATGATAATAACATACCAATATGAGAGTGATTAGATATCTGTATCATATCATAGAGTGGCGGTAAAGATTAAATCGCCACATCACTAATATTAATCGTGGGACTTCACTGTTAGATGCTTAGTTTAAGAACGGCCCTGTTTACGGTGGTAACCAACTTCTGACGGGAGGTAGCCAAATGGGTTCACTTGCATATTGCATAAAATTAGTGCCAAAGGTTTTTGGCACATGCTCTCTTTTCCCCCATGGCTTTGTAGCCTAGTTCATAGTGACACGCGTAGCGAGGCATTCCGGTTTCAATTCCCAGGTGAGGCGGGCATTTACAATACAGAAAAATATTTGTTCAGCACGCATATATCGTTCACAAGAGAATTAATGTACCAAAAATATAAAGACAAACAAAAAGTTTCCCATACAAGAAACACGGTTTACGTCATATCATATCGATTATGTTATTAAATATAATCATGATTACTAATCAAACTTCGGTATATAAAACACGTGATAAGTCATAGCTATGATGTAATTGTAATGCTACCTATACCTACTTTCCTTTCAAAAAGAAGTTAGAGGTAGTTATCACGTAGGGCGAAGAACAATTGAACGTGACATTTATTTTTTTAATAATTGTGAACCATAGATAATGTAATCGAAACGTATCGTAATCAATAATTATGTAACAAAATATTTATGTGTCGACCAATTTTAATGGTTAGATAACATTTGCTTCCTTGAGTCAGCCGTCACGTCTGGTATTTCAGACAGAGTACTTACAAAATCTATTTTGTCCAAACTTATCATGTCTTTGTGATATTTTTTAGGCTTTCTGCGGACGCTTAACTGCAAACGGGTATGAGGGTCGCCTGCTGGTAAGTGGCAAACGTCGCTCTCGTACCTTCGCAACACCAGACCATGTTTCTAACGCGTTGCGGTGCAATAGACCAGCGATGGACATTGTTGTAACATCTGCAATACATCTTTCGTTCAACTCATACATTAACTTCCACATATACATCATTCCAACACAGGACAGCTAGAGCAGAATGAATACGGATGCCTCCTGTAAATATCGGAGATATTCATAGCATAGTCGATCGAGGCTGGTTTGCATTGATATAGGTTGTGGGTTCCTATATAAACCCAATTATATATAATGTACAAATTCCCCTCATAAAAACAGCAGTATGCCGTAATGTTGGCAGATACAAATAGGCAGTAGACAGTATATAAAAAAGAACAGAAGGTCCAAGAATAATGTGAGTGTAGGATGCTTTTTCAGTGCAGGCGATATTATTTTCTATGATTAAAAAAGAAAAAACATAAATGCTTGGTATTCTTTTTATATCACCCGTACCTTTTTAAGCGCAAAAAATTGTTAAAATACACCTCACCTTGCCTATGTTGGCACATAAATTTGAGTTATAAGTTAGGTACAGCTTTGTTACTGGCTGACACATATTGTTTTGTATTTCATAAATTGTTGTTTATTTGAATGTATTTTTTTTTATTTTCCAACATAAGCTAGTTGCTCGATTCCCGTCGAACTATAATAAAATTATCTTAAATCTAATTTAAGGTAACACAAAGTTTCAAAAAAATGTTACGTAAAATTAAACTAGTTGTAAATGTTATAAAATACAAGTAATTATTCAATACCTAAATAAATAAATCCGGTTGGTGAATGGTGGTGAAAATTATAAATTTAGTTGACCGTGCTAATCTCAGAAACTACTGATTCGATTTGAAAAAATATTTTAGTATCAGATCGTCTAATAATCATTTTTATCTTCATTGAAAAAATCGACTTCTAATTCCTCCGACAAGTAAAACAATGAAACGATTGTCAACTTAGTCGCAACCAGAAATACGCATTATTAAAGACAACTCACAAATTAACCGTCAGATGTCGCTCAAAATTAAATGCATTAATCCGACAAGTACCCAAGCTATTGAAAAAAATATGAATCATTAAAATCGGAATACTCAATAAAAACTTAATAACGACTATTAAGAAATAAAAGAAAATGCTAATAAATCAAAAACCACTCGTCAGATGGCGCTTAAAATGACATGAAACTACCGAACAAGAACTACCTTTTAAATAAAATAATAAAAGAATCATCAAAATCGATCCACCCAGTCAAAAGTTACTTGGTTAAAAAAAAACAAAAATATTAAAAAGGAGAATAAATCCAAAACTACTCGTCAGATGTCATTTAAAAAAAAATGGGACCACATTGCAAGCCTCCAATAAAAATAAAATTTCAAAATCGATCCACTCAGTAAAAAATTTCTGAGGTAACATATAAAAAAACACACGAATTGAGTACCACCTCCTTTTTTGAAGTCGACGATAGCATATGTTTATCATTATATCTTTTTTAAACTAATCAAGTTTTTTCCAAAATAATGCGTTAATGGCGATGGTGGTGCTTATTAAAATTTTAACGTTATTCAAATTGTCTTTGACATCATTACAATTTAATGAACATGTTACAAGACATTTGTAGTGGCCCCGCCAAGTCGAGAAAAAAACGTACATACGTTCCTTATCCTTCTCCCAGGCCTTTTTTAACCACCCTATAGCAAACCAATTGGCTAAGGAGAAGGGCATATTTTCCTTAAATTAAAACAGGTGAAACCGCAGGGCACAGCTAGTAACGGAAATATTTTCGGAAAAACTATGACTTTATAGCCTTCCCATGAGGTAAGATTGTACTTTAGTTAGATTAATTCATTAAAGTCAACATACGTATGTTTTATTTCGTGATTTGTTTTCAATTCAGATTTAACAGTTTAATGATAGGAAAAGGGGCCGTAATATTAAAATTGCAGTTCGTTACGAGTTACGTCGGTAGGAAAATAATGCAAAGCAACATTACCTAGCTGTACCCGCGGTTCGTCCGCGTGAAATTTAATAAAAAGTGGTAAATAAAAGTAGCTTACGTTACCCCTTATTACAGCAGCCGGTACAGATGGTCCGTCAAAATCGGTTCAGCCGCTCCAGAGTTTAGGCGAAACAAACAGACAAAAAAATCTAAAAAATGTTATTTTGGTATATGTACCGTGTATACGGTATATTTAACAAAATGCGGTTATTTTAATATTACAAAGAGACCCCCCAACTTTTTTTAATGTGTATAGGTGAATGTTCAGGCATATTGTTGGATCCTACCGGTTACGCTTGGTAATGAATACATAATCTACCAACTTCCTTTACAATCCAAACGAACGAGTTATGTTGCCTTCGGCATATGACACGAAAGCGAGTGTTCGGCATATTATACATTAACGAGGCCGCATGTAAAGTGCAGAATTACATAAAATATTGGAACTAACAGTAGAGAAATTATCTATTTCTGAGAAAATTTAATCTTCCACAGTAATGCCTACGTAATAAAAGAAATAAAAGAACGTTGAAAATAAATGTTGCGAACTTATTCAAAAATATTCTTTTATTCGGTTGAAGGTCGACAAGATCAGGGACTACGGAAACCTACGAACCGTAAGGGACGGGTTTTCCCGGGGCTATACATCCCTTCAACCATGAGAATTACTTAATGCAAATTGGCCTAATAATAATGTCAGATAATGAAATAATAGATGAGTTACAACCCACCTTAAATAGGGTCTTTAAATAATCTAAAGAGACATTAGACGAGTAATCTGATGGTAAGTAATGACGGCCATCCATGTGAGTAGGTACATTAGTAATATGAAAAATGTTAACACATATCTAACCGGTCAAGACCCAGGGGAGCAAGTTAGATTTATGAAGATAAGATTAAGGAAAAGGTTCACAATTGATGATTTTCTGTTATATTTTTTATCTCTTAATTTTTTACGGGATTTACAGATTACGATATTTTTTTTTATTCAAAAGCTGGTGCTTGTCATGTAAGTGTCATGTCATGCTGGTGTTTTTTATTTTAAATGAAAAAACGATCTGTTTATGCAAGACGAGAGGTCAGTCGTGCCGTGACCATGACCCATGCAACTGGGTCGAAATATCGGTATGATAATAAACAAATCGTGAGTACTCGTTTGCATTTAAAATGATTAGAATCTGCGACGATATTTGTTTAAAAACGTTTGCAATTATTCGACAACCTTTAGTTGTTATGGTGGATTTCTAACCCTGCCGTCGACTGTAGGTACAACCATAAAGATGTCCCTAACGTGTTGCCGTACAAGAAGTAATAAATACGTTCGTTGCAACATCTGCAAGCGTACGATGGTATATACAGTTGATTTTTTTAATTTATAATATATCAAAATATTGTCTACCCATTTTACTACTTAAGACCAATACAAGAACGATAAGACTTTACAAGAACGATAAGAGAAAATCAATGTTCTAAGTTGTATCCATGCATGCTTATATACTTGGCATCTACTTAAGTTTTATTTCTAAATTGTGATTGAGAATCTTCACGTAAGACGCGTGGAAAAGGCGAAAATCCTTATAAGGCAAGTAATGCATAAGTAACGCAATAAAGGATATTGGATCCTTATTTTATTAAACTACTTACAATTGGCTTAAAGTAACATAACACTTATCACATAACCTAATAGAACAGGGCGAACTGTTTCTGGAAAAACATTGGAAACATCGATATTATTATAAATTCCTTATATAAAATAGTGGTGATTTACGATACGGCGCAATTTTGATTCGACCAATAACGGAGCTTTATTTACGCACTGTCTTTTTAGCTCCACGCTTTGAGAGATTTTTGAAGTCAGGGATAAGTTAGAGTGAATTTTTGTGATGCGCTCGTACACCGTCACCAAGAATCGACACCCTGAAGTTAGCTAGTCAACATCTTAGTTTTTTTCTATTATAAGTGTCCTTGTTGTTACAAAATGATAACGTGAATTAATTTAAGAAAGATTTTTATCTTGTTACGCCAAAGAAGTATAACTTCGTACGCGCGTACACATATACACACACATAAACACGCATACATTTTGTTTGTACTCATCTATATCGTGTAGGTTATGACGTGTCATGTTATTACAAATGTCATTATCATTAACTTAATTAAATAAAGTTACCTATCACAGAAATGAAAATAACTATTGGTAACTATGTCTGGCCCTTCATTATTAACTATACATATATATAATTTTATGATCAGATATAAATACAAAAGTACAAATACCCAGCACAAATATATGGGACAATACTTGAAGTAATTATGCAATTACTCAATTACCTTGAACAAGTATGTATATCTCTGTTATCTGATGGCAAACAGACGCTAACAATGTATTAAGCTGTTACATTATGAAATTAGTGGCAATTGTAGTCATCACTTTATTTATTGCAATCCATAAATATCCCACTACTGGGCGCGTCTTCTCTCACAATTCTAGGCTAAAGTCTACATTGACCAAGTGCGAATACAGAGATTTCACATATCTTTGAGAAGTTCATGAGGAGCTAAACAGGTTTTACTTTACATTGGCTGAAAGTGTACATTACCTCTTTATTTATAATCTGTACTCAAGACGCTTTTGACAGTAATTTTGTAATGTTAATTCGGCTCTGTGTTGAGTCCATTGAGAAATATTAATCAAATAAAAGTAATTTAACATTTACTGAAAATACAGTAATGTACATTGTCTTATTTTTACTTGATTTAACTTTATAACATATCCAGAATATGTAAGCAACTCCTAAAGTAATAACAATCAACAGACAATTACCTATGTTTTAAAATTTTGCTTATATACGTCATGAATTTGTTAGAATAATCTCTACTGAGGCGATACCGTAACATTAAGTATGCTGCTGTCCTATGCAAAGCCGTAAACCCGAGTAAGGCGACCATTTGCAAGTTATAAGACTGACTACCCATCCCAAGGTCCCTTAGCAATAGCTTAGGGTCTGCATACAAGCAGAAGTCTGTGTTACAATCCATTAGGCCACGTTTGTCGTATAACGCTAAACAAAACCCGGTGACTCCGTAGCGCAAGTATGATATGGACATTAAGGCCTGCATGACAGACTCGATGTAGAGTCCAAAGCCCATTCCATAGCAGCATAACGCGAGGAGAGGCGCGGCGACTGCAGGAGCAACTATTGAGCCATTCTGAAAGCAAAATAATTAATCTAAAACTGACTTCTAATTACTATAATACAGTCAAAAACTACCTCCTTTTATGTATCTTAAGAATGGAAGTAACTTAAGAGGACTTCAACTCTTCCCTCGTAATGAGGAGGACTATCACATCAAGTGATTTTACCTTCAATGCGGAATGTTAGTGCACTAGGAAATAATTTAAAATTGGAACAGCTCAATGGTTTCAATTTGCTCCAAAATTTATAAATTATTTTGGCCCCTATTTTGCACTTCTTCTGAATTTTACAAGAGACTCCTGTATATATAATTTAATATCCAAGTCCAAAAGGTTACATTGTGCGTTTCTGTCAGTAACTATTGCGGATTTATTAAGCAAATAAGCAGTTTAAGCCAAAGGCTTTATTTCATTATTATAATAACACCGAGCTCATTTAATGAAAATCAAAAGATTACATAAAGTTATTATTACATACGACATAAGGAAGATCCTTTACATTAGCTACACTACCCATTCCCTAAACAGAGTGGACAGTAAATCACATCACAAACATTTGAAGATCTTGGAACAAACATTCATCTGAGAGCCAAATGTTTGATTTGGTCCGAAATGTCCGTATCCCCGTACTTGACAAGAAGACGTTTATCCCGAAGTAAATAAAGCTTTGTAGCGAGGGTATTCCGGTTGATGGACTCTGGGATACTAGTGATCCTTTCCCAGTTTGCTTATTTCCTATAAGTATATATAAAATATTAGAATCTGTCGAGCAATGAGCGTATTCAAAATATTGCTATAATTTTCTATTAGGCGTTATAATGAAAATAAAAAAATATCTCAGGATAACTCACACACCGCCATCTGATACCAAACTAAGCATTTTTTTCTTGTACTGTGGTGATCTGACAATTGATATACAAACACATATATATATAAATCCATACTTATATAGATATTTTTATTACGCACAGACTCAGAACAAACATTCCTTTCATTTTGAAAACAGTTTTTGGTCGTACACTACAGATTAGAGTACAAATTACAGAGCACGGGCCCTCATGCTGACCGGCTCTCATGCCTCTCATACTACATATATTACCGCACTGCTCAAATACGGAGTAGTGAAGGCGTTAGGGCCAATCCAACTGTTTGGCTTAACGATTGCTATTTAACGATAACAACCGGGACCGACGTGCCCTCCGAAGCACGGAAGCGCTCTCGAATATTTGCCACTAGCGGTCACCCATCCTTTTACAAACCGCCCTCGTTGCTAAACTTTTTCGATCGTCTACAATCCAAACAAGCCGTCGAGCTGAGCACGCTTTAAGTGATAATTACAATTACAATTGGTTAACTTACTGTAGCATTGAGGCTCGTCCCCACAGCAAGTCCAAAACCTTCTGAACAGAGTGCCATTAGCAGGCCACAGAGGGAAAACATAGCGAACCTCTCAACTTCTAGCAGTTGACCTGACATGACGTAGCAGATGCCGAGGAACAAGCTGCCTAGGATGACCTAAAATAAATAATGATGTATACATTATAAAGATAAAGAATTGTTTGCGCTATTCTAGAATCGATAGGCCCGAATTCACAAAATATTTTTGTGTTGGGTTTTATTTATCAAGGAAGGTTATGATATTTTATCTTGGGAAACAGCTTTATTCTCGCGGGAAAGAAGGTGAAAGTTAATAATTTATATGGGAGAACGACGTTTGTCGGGTCAGTTAGTCATAAAGGGTAAATGGAATTTTATAATGCCAACCAATCGGAAATAGTTTTCCTATAAAAAATTAACAATTTTTTAATGATAACAAAATCCAGATCGAATTAGCACAGAGTACCTATAGGTAGGTAAACTATATTATCTATGGTTTTAATTGTCGTATTTATATTAAGTACCTACATAATTTAGTTTAACGGGCTTAATCATATAGTTGAAAGTAAAATGTTTTCTATTCGCATATTGCAAATTGCGAATTAAATTCGCTATATAGTAAAACTATCCCTCATCAAGCATAACGGGCTGACGTATGTTGAAATGCAAATGGCTGATAAGCTTTTAAATTAAAACAGAATATCAGGTCCATATTAGGACAGAAATTATGACGTGTTTAGGGTCCTGTATTAGAGATACGGTGATGTGGTGAAATGCTCGTCTCTTGAATCGTAATATTAAACAAAACTGAACATAAAATTTGTTATTATTGTATAATAATTTAAGAACCCTTTTGATATTACCAATGTAAGCAGTTTTGAAATTAAGATTACTAAAAAAATATTTAATTAAATTTTGTTAATTTTCATTACATACATGCTGCGTATTTTTTAGATTGTAACGGCATGTTTATGGTATAAGCAGGCAAACGAGCAGACTTTGCTTATACCATCAAAAAGTATATAATATATAAAATAAACAAATATCTTTGGTCAACTCACACACGGCCATCTGACCCCAAACTAAGCGTTAGCTTGTGCTATGGTGATCTGACAACTGATAAACATATATAAATATATTTTTTAAATACATACTTATATACAGTACAAACATTTCTGCTCATCACAGAAAAGCTTGACCTGGGTGGAAACCCACGCCTTCCGACCCAGCAGTCAGGTTCACCATTAGACCAGCTGGCCTGTTAAAATGATCCTTACTTCCTTACGGACTCCTGTCTGCGGCTTCTCCCGCATGATATATCAACATAAAGTAGCCTATTAGTTATTCCAGACTATAGTTTCACTCAGATCCACAATTTCGCATTCGCATGCATCCTGATAAAATTAATAATATTATTGGGAATAGACAATAAATTTTCTTGAACTTACCATGTTTGGTAATGTAGAAAAAGAAAGTGCGGTATAATATGCCTTCAAGCTATACCAACGGTTGAAATACTCCCGGCGAAGTAAACGCAACTCCATTGGAACTGAAAATTAAAAAAAAATAGACACATACACTCTCATACTCGCTAGGACTCTCTATTGTCACTCACGAATAAAATAATAACATCCCAGACCCAAAACAAATATCTTTCAAATAAATGTCTGTTCAGGAATCGAACCCGAGATCCGTCGCTTCCCAGGCATGGTCATTGGTTGCTTCTAACACGGTCTTACTTTCTCCAATGTATTGGCCAAGAAAGAAGATACACCCTCTAAAATTCCAGTCATATTTAATTAAAACAAAATTAATAAGGAATATAGATAAAATCCTTTCAAACCACAAAGGTAAACCTTCGGGACTCAGTTAAGGATTACCAACACAATGAACCACAAAGATAATATAATCTGTGAGGTAAAATCCTGCCTTCCTTGTCATTTGGGAATACTGGGTTGCCAGATGAAAAAACCTGTAGGAATTTTTTCCTATGCATACTTTGGCAACGATACCCTATTCGACTGAACGTAATATATGTAAATGTTGTTCTGAAATTTCTAGAAAAAAATCATATTTTGAGAACGACCGCTATTTAACCATAACTTCTTGTTTGTACGCAATTTTTTTCTGATGTAAACACCATTATCATGTTGTTCAGTTTGAAACGCGAAAAGTTAGGAAAAATTACCTTTGATATTGTGTACAGAGGGAATAAGAGAATATTTATGAGAGCAGCTCTCGTGGCTCGAAGGATTGTATTGATCGTATGTGATCGGCTGAATAGCAACTGAATAAGCAACAATGGGCATCGTTTTTTTTAAGTTATACTTTTGGCACATTAGCAAAAAATTATGCGAGTAAATTTTTAAACTCCGTCACAAAACCGACACTCTGAAGTTTGCTAACCAACACTTTAGTTTTTTTATATTAGTGTCGTGTTTTATAAACGTAGCACAATAAATATAAAAATAATAATAAAATTTATATAATTTTCAGAAATATTTTTATCTTGTTACGCTGAAGAAGTATAACCTTTAACGTGCGTAGAAATAAAACATCTTACTCTACAGTGTATTAACTAGGAAATATATTATAAAAATCTTTAAAGCTTATACTTACACTTAACCTAATTAATATTAATTAAGATTAATGGATGACCAATAGTGGCAACAATAATTTTTTAACTAGTGGCAACAATTTCATGAATCTTTCCATACATCGGAGAGCATGCAAATATTAAAAATACATCTTAAGCCGATTACTCACACATGCAGAACAAGAACGTTTTGACAGAATTAATGTTAATAACCAACGTATTTATACATTTTGCGTATGTGTTGGATCTTGAGGTGCATTTTTGTTTTAATGTAAATTCTAGACATCGATCTCAATTCCCAGATATATTCCCATATATAAATGATGTCTACGATGTTGTGAGCAAATTTTAAAATGAATTAGCTACATATTTACCTATAGATACACTTTCCAGACGGTAAAATTACTTACACAGCAAGACGGGGACCATAACATATGTGTACATGAAGAAGACGAGGCAGCTGAGGCAGAACTTGAAGTTTACAATGGGTGTAGCGCCATCGTTGCCGACGTGGAAGAATATGCCACCTAGTAGCAGAGCTGATCCGACGTGGTGAATCAACTGAATCCAAATGCTAGTCTGTAAATAAATTAAGTTAATTAATTATAAATATGCTTTAGTTCAGAATATTCTTATGGCGAACTAGTTCCGTCCAAGCCTGCAGGGCCATCGATAAAAAGTAGCCTGTGTGTTATTACACACTATAATCTATTTCTGTGCCAAATTTAATTCGGCTCTGTTCAGTAGTTTGTGTGAAAGAGGTAGAGATATTTATGTATCTATCCATCCATCATCAAAAAAATTTGTGTCAACTGAAGATGACAGGCCGGTTGGTCTAGTGGTTAGTGAACCTGACTACTACACCGGAGGTCGTGGATTCGATTCTCACCCAGGTCGAACTTTTCTGTAATGAGCAGGAATGTTTGTTCTGTGTGTTTGGGTGTATAATAGAAATATCTATTTAATAAGTATTTAAAAGTATGTGTATGTTTATCAGTTATCTGTTCACTATAGTACAAGCTAACGCTTAGTTTGGGTTCAGATGACCGTGTGTGAGTTGTCCAAAGATATTTATATTTTTATATTTATGTCAAACGAGAAAGCTCGTCTCCTAGAGTTGATAAGGATTGGTCCGGCAACTACGAAGGCGAAAGGAACTTCGTTCCATTTCCCATGACACCACTCTTATTGTTCCGTCTATCCGTGACCCATATAAGTTACGGCATCTCTTGTATTTGGTGTCAATCAGTAACTAACTTGAGATTTGTTAATTCTGCTAAATCCTATAATTATCATTCAATGTCGCACTCGGAGTCGTTAATAGATAGTATAATAGTTTTTAGTACAAAATATTTGAACAAATTCTGTACTAAGGAGCGATTTAAGTAACCATTAGCTAGCAATCGGTAAGGCATGTCAGAGCCCGTCGAGTAGTATAAAAACATTCGATACTTTCGACATTTCGACACACGATTTGCCATTAACTCCTCCACCAATCCGCATTGGAGCAGTGGAACATGATCTAGGTCTTCTCAATTATGGGAAGACCTGTGCTCAGTAGTGGGCTATAAATGGGTTGAAGCCAGCACCGTAGTACGTATAAGTATTATTTATGACATGGCACAAGTTGAATGGACCAATGACGGCAAGTTTTGACGCTCTGCTTCTCTGTCTTCTGCGTTTTGATCAATTATATTATTTGCTACTAATAAAATAAGTTATATGAATCGTCAGAAAAGGTTTTCATACTCTTGGCCATGTTATATCATGAAATTTTTAATATCGTGCATAAACTTACCATATTCCTAATATTTTGCAGGAACATTCGCTTCGTTAATATTTTAAATTGGGTTAAGAATGTCGTTGGGAATTCCATCTTTTGTGTCATCTCTTTGGCGACGTGTTCTACGAATATTCTCTGGATGGAGTCATCCGAATGCAGTACTGGCTTTCTGTAAAGTATGAGGACAAATATAACGTCTTATTTTAAATTGCTTCATAACTTCACTTTATTATTGTGACGTAATTTTTCTTCATTTCCCTCTGGCTTGAGAAATAATATCTGGGAGATACTTCTTGTATCTTCGTGCTGTATTCATTAAGGCTGACAAATTGGTTTCTAGATTATAGAGACAGATGTTCGTTTACAGTATTTGATGCCTACTGGTAGGCAACTAGTGAAGTTGGTAAATTGGTACTACAGTTCTGTTTGATTATGAAAAAAATGTGTTCAGGTCAAAAGTGAATAGGCATTTTCTAAATTAGCTTCATAACCCAGTTTATGCCTCAGGGGGGGGACTAAGGTGATGTAGAGGGGGACAAGTCACATACATATTTTTCTGGCATAAGGCATAATATTATGTAGAACATATACTTTTTCTACAAATTATAGGTACATATCGGCATTAAAAAAGGGGTGGGAGAAGGGCAGCTGCTTCCCCCCCCCCTTCGGTACGACCATGGCCTTTACTATCATAGACTCCATCGCCACTTATTAAGTGACATCGAACTCGAATACTATTTTTTTAAAATAATAATTACTATTATCTGGAATAAGAAGCCCGCGTCGATGATCTTATTCGATTTCAATTCGAGTGTCTTCAAGTTAAGAGTGAATAGGCTTTCGATCGCGGTAGAGCACTAATTTATAGAAAATTTTTTTTTTTTAAACAAACTGCTGCAATTTTCACTATATAAATATCTATTTCTATGTTGTTCTAGATTTGTATTAAAAACTTTTTTTTTTTTATTTTATTTTGTAGATGTTTGTTTTATTGAATTTGTTTTTCACATTTTTTAGCATGTTGTGTTTACTTTTTTAGGTATGAATAGTGTATTATTTCTATGTATTCTGTCTCTGTTGTATTAATAGTCTTAGTAGAATTGAATTTTTACATCCACTTTGTGAATTGAAATATATAACCTTACCGTCCTCTAACGATTATTCTCTCCAGTTTCCTAGTCAACTTTCCATTGCTAGTGAGTTCAACCATATGCGCTGCAGCCTCAGAGTCTGCCATTACAGTTTCTAGCACAAAATCTGCTGGATTGTGTGTCGTCGGACACACACAACCGACTTCTGACATGAATGGAACTAGTAAAGGCGCGGCACCCTGAAAAAAAGAAAAAATAAGGTTAAATTGGTTGATTCTTTGAATTTATTCGTTGTTATTTAGTCGTTATTATTCGTTTTATTCGTTGATTTTTAGCTTGGTTTAAACCTGTTTTTGGAACCTATTGAGCACGGGTCTCTTCTTGAGGCCTGGAACATATTTCACCACGCAGCTCGAATGTATGGGGCGGTTAATGGCGTAATCATTGGTCGTTTTTATGCCGCTCTAAGGCCTCCGATGGTTTAACGATTGCTATCTAACGATAATAAACGGATTTAGGTGCCCTCTGAAATTAGTTAACTAAAATTATCTTCTGTACAATACAGAAAATATGCAAAATTAAAAATGCGGGATGCACTTGATCTCAGGTAATAAAACTGTAACTCATAATATAAGTCGGTTTATCACTAAATGATAGCTCTCGCTTCGCTTCGCCTTACGTAGCTAAGTTCAACAAATAGTTCTCGCTTCGCTTTAGTAAACAAGGCGGAGTACCGTAGGCGTGATTATTTTAAATTAACATATTTTTACTGCATCCTTTTCTGACTAGCCCCCTTAGGCACAGACAAACAAACGGAAAGACATACAAAAATCCTTTGCCATTAAATCTTAGATTTTTTTAAAAACTTTAATAATAATAAAATTAACTTCAGTTCTCTTACTGAAAGTTTAACGGAACTAACGAAATAGTTCAACAACTCGTAACTAGTACATTTCAAACACGCCTTTGAAATAAACTTAGTGTAGAACAAGAAGTTAAACCACGGCGTACTTAGTGCGTACAAAACTATAACATGTGGTATATTACAAGAAGTTCTGCATTTAAATGGGTGGTGATACTGAAATTCAAATAGAGAAACTTGTAACCAAATGTGAATAGAGAAAGACGATTTCGACACATTAATAACTGTATAAAGAATTAATTATTATAGAAAACTTTAGCACCCAAAAATAGAGTTGTTTTTATACACATAGTCCACAAATCAGCAGACAGGCACATGGAGGCAAGTGGTCAATGGCGCCTATGAATATGAAAAATAAGGCATGAATTACGTTATTCTTTATAAAATATGAATTTTCTCTAATTGTTTTTGTACAAAGATTTTGTATGTCAATAGATGTTTGTAAATACAGAAGGCACATCTCTTTGGGTTACTAAGCTACTCCGTCACGCTACCCACGCCTGATTTGGGAGGTCGACGGCATAAGATTATTTTACAAGATTTTTGACACAAAATGCCCCAGAATGCTGTAAAATTAAACAGCATAAATTCGTATATTTCCTTGTGAAAGTCTGTAAAGTTTCCTATAAAACATTTCCTCAGACGAAATCATTATTGTCTGTAATAAATAAACGTTTGTTAGAGTAAAATAATTGAGAGAACAAAGAGACCACCAACGACCAAAGAGTGGCGCATCATGCAATTATATATTTGTCCCAGAATTTTCCTTTGAGTGTTCCGGAAATTTCTGGAATAAACCATATTACAAACGAGACCTACTCGAGCTTCTAGCTTTATTGCAGTTTTGATATTTCTTGTTAGGTACAAACAAAAAACTTGTCAGAAGAAGAAATTTACAACTTTTATTACTATTTTGTTCCAAGGACATGTAATGTGAGATGTGTGTACTGTGTGTAATGTGTGAGGTAGCAGAATATTTTAGGAAACATCCAATATGAATATAAAGCAAGCGTATTAACAATAATATTTAAAAACCCCGACTGCACAATTAGTAGCTTTTAAATAAGAAAACAGTTTTTGCAGACATCATATTTTCATTCAATATAACATATTTCAGAATCAAAACATGCTCAAAGTTAAAATTAGAATTCATTTATTTACGTGGGTATTAAAAATATGTACTTATCAACGTCATCATATTTTTTGAATCTACCAATGTTTCGGAAAGATGCTATTTTGAGGAGAAGAAACGGCGAAAGCAATTTCTCAGCACATCTTTTCATTAATTTTAATATATCGATGTGATATATCGAATGTCATTGTAATATATCGATGGCTCCTATGTATGAGGTGGCCCACATTAATGTCATAATTTTCATTAACTTTTTTATGATAAACACTTCTTTACTATAGTTAAGGACATGCATTTCAAGGGTTATATATAGTAAATATGTACGCTTTGAAAAGGTATAATTTTGCCCTAAGGCCCTTATAAACAGAAGCCATCGATATTTGACACTATCTAATCTAGGATATTAAGCGACGATAGCCTAGTGGTTAAGAATTCGGTCTCTTACTCGGGGGTCCCGGTTCAAATCTCAGGGCGCGCATTTCTGACTTTTGGGAGTTACGAGTATATGCGTTTTAAGCAATTAAATGTCACTCTCTATAACGGCTAAGGAAAACATCGTGAGGAAACCTGCATGCCGGGGAGTTTGCTAAACTCAAAGGTGTGTGAAGTCTGGCAATCCGTACTTGTTTAGCCTGGTGGACTATG
>DWJZ01003208.1:0-17562 GCA_018249125.1 Asbolis capucinus
GAAATCCTAATTTTGAACAACCTGTACGTGAATACTCTACGCCCTCCATACATTTCACAAGTTCCCTGTCATACCACGGAATGGAGCAGGTATAATATTGGAGTAAGATAGAATGACCAGGTGAAAGTCAAGGTAAAGGTCAAATGTCAGTTGAAGGTAATAAAATGCCGGAATGGCGGAAAAGTAAACAAAACATTTCTTGGTTTATTGTAATAACGCCTAATATTAGTAGTATTGTACTCAAAAATTACAATTACATAAAGTATATCAAAATTATATTTATTAACATACCTGCAAATGATAACCATAAAATATTTTTCTTGATACGCGGTTTCTTTTTACACTTTTTGACGAATATTAATTCAAATATTATCTCATCACCCAATCCATACTTAACATTGCACAGGTTTGTATGTATAACGCTATTTGTTTTAAATAAATCTCAAAAGTAGACACGATAAAAAGAATAAGTAAAATTTTAGTTCTACGGATTTGTCATTTTTGACTGACAACAGTCAATAAAATGATTCAATGGCAGATTAATTGCATTGCATTTAAAGCAATGACCACAGAATCCTAAGAATAACATAAACCAATTAATTTAGAGGACTGTTTATATGGACCCACTTAAATTGAATTATTGTAAAACTACCGTAAAGAGTAGCAGAAAATATGTAAATACTTTTTAAAATAGAAATCCATTATCACTTGAGAGGTCTATAGAGGCTCCCTTACACATACGTACGTTCCCTTGATTCGATGAATTCGCCGTCATATGACGAATTGTTAGTAAGACATGAATGCACGGCTTTCAATGTCAGACATTACCGTACTTAACGTAGAGTTTTTCAAACAAAAAGCTGATTAAATGGGACGGGGCAGCATAAGAATATAGTAATTACTCGAGTACATTACATATTAAGGCGAGACTGAATAGGTTTCTTCTAAGTTAATGCGCTTTACCAACTACATCGCCACTTACCATCAGGTGAAACTCCACACTAAAATAGAGTAGAAAATAGTTTGCTCAAACTACAATCAACGAAACGAATTACGAATGTGTAAAAGTACGTTGTCATTTGCCTCGTCACATCATACTTTATTCTCTCTGCAATTATTATTACTATATTCTCTGTGCAATTTAATTTTTTTGTTTAGTTTGATCGTGACATCGTCTCTCCTGTCAACTCGACAGCATTTGTTTACACGCCTATAACTTATTTATTGCTATAAAGTAATTTGTGTATTTTTTGTAAAAATACGCCTAATTCATAATGTATTATATAGTAAGAGTGCGGGCAAATATTGATTATTGTTTAGAACTTCGTAGCGGTCACATGTTTAAAGTAACAATTTGAAGTCGTCGTATTTGAGATAAAATAAAGAGCTCGAAGTGATTATAACATGATGAGAAGCACTGGATGATAATAACGTGTAAGGTCATAATAATAACAAAGTAGTGACGAAGCATGCGGAGTTAATAAGTACTTAATTAAGTAATTTGTGCGGTTTGTTTACATTAGCCATTGACGCTAATCGACGACTTTGCCACTCCGATTAAGTAAAAAAAATATGCATGAAATCTTCACACAGGGTGTTTAGTTATGTTTTTTATTATTTAGTTTGTTTGAAATTTTTTTGTTTCCCTTTAGTATTTAACGAAATATTTTGTTAACATTCCTGGTCACGAGTCCTACGAGTCTGTCAATTTAATGTCGACAAAAACTAATCATGTTGTATCATCAAAGGTTACATTTAAATAATTGTAAAATCACAACATAGTACTTATGATGTTGATAAAAAAGATGGTAGGTTCGTTTCCCTTTAAAACATTAGTCTGCATCGCAACATATTTGTTTTCTTTTAAATCTATTGTGGACAATTCCAATTATTAATTACGATGGGCTTAATTAGTGCATCTCTTCATATTATTACAAATTATTTTAATATAGATTAGGTACTTTGAGTTATTCAACTTACATTTTATTTTTATTTGCCATTATTGTTTAATGCACGTATTTTCGTTTTAATATAAGCCTTTTCAATTTTAGTAATGTTTTAATATAATCTTCCCTGACAGCAATTTTACCGCCTTGACAATATATTTTTTAACAATTTCATGTTTCTACAACAGCCTGTAATACAGATTAACAACGACAACAATTATACAGCTTAATTGAAGTGCTCAAGCCCGGCAGCTTGTGCCGATACTACGTGATCAAATGATTCAAGTAACAGTTGAGTAAGCGTGAAGTAGGAGCATGAGTGCTGCCAGAACGTTCCTCCGTGCTTCGGCAACAATGAAAAAGTCGATAAATCGTGTCTGAAGCCGTCCAGTGGCATGAAAACTTTCGACCCTCGAGTTGACCAGTAACCCTTCCATCGCGTTGGAGCAGCATCGGTCAATAGATAAGAATTAAGCTTAACAGTGCCGCAATAATGGGTTGAAGATAGATTTAACAGAAAAAAAGTACATTGAGCTTGATTTATTTCTCAACGTAATTGCAATCATCACGATGTAACAGTCGCTGAGTTTCAAATAAGAGATTTATTAAAACAGGGTTTTCAATTTAAATATGTTAAAAGCACTTGTATTAGATACTCATCCGGTTATATATGTTACAAATTTCAACTGAACTCATTGAAACTGATATTTCAGCACGAATCTTCTGCATGTCCTAATTGAAAACCAAATATCTATTTTAAACAAGCATTCGTTACTGACATATCTAATTACTGTTAAATAATATTATATATAATCGTTTTCGTATTGTACCTGTTCATTTTAATGTAATGAAAAATGAAGCGAAGTATGGCCGTCATTGTAATAAACATGATTATTAGAACAAAACTATAGAAACACACGTGAACTGTTTCTTAAATTTATGATTAAATTTAAAGAGTAGCATCCTTTTGCGTTAAAATAAATCAAATAACATAAATCAAACATTTGGAAACATTTAGTAGCTATTTAGGTAAGGTTTAGAATCAGGGCACCTTGATTTCACGTAGTGGAGAAGAAAATATATATGGAGAAGGGTAAAGGTGAAAGTGTTGAGCCTTTCCACACTCTTTCCTCCCGTGAAAGATGCGTAGTTGTTCTATCGAATTCTATTTTTTTTATTATGATACGCATAAACAGCCTAAAACAACGAAACTTTGTCGGAAATACATAACAAAAGTGGAATTTAAAATTAACATTACTATCACCTGACACTGATATTGACTGCTTCTTCTTCTTATCTGATGTAGCAGCCTTACAAATAAATTTAATCTAAGGTCGCGACACACAGCATTTACGAAAACTTAAAATTCAGAAATCACGATGAATCTAAAATCACGGAATTGGCTTTAAAAAATAATTTAATCGATTATAATTATATGTTCAATGATCGATTATTATATATCGATAATTATTATGCCTATCAATTTATTTTAAGTCAAACGCCCGCTTATCAAATCAAATGTATTTCATCCACATGAATAACAACAACAACAAAGAACTCTGCAACAGATGCCGCCGGGAGCCCGCTCCCGCTTATCCTTACAGTACTACAGAGTCCTGACAAACTAAAGAAGAATGATTTCTTCTTTAATAATATTAGCTTTTAACATAGGCTGGGAGCCCCCTATTTCATCGTTTTGAAATTATACCTAATCCTGTAATTTCCCGAAAAAAGATACTTTTGTTTAATCATTGTCAATTTTATTTTACAGAAACGAAGGATATTTCAGTATAGAAAATAAAATTACATATTTTAAAGTACATTAAACAGGTGTCAATCAACTATCGACAATCGATTAAAAAAGTGATAACTTGATCAAATTTCTTTACTAGTCTACCTAAAAAAAATGATTATAGTTTTCAAATGTAATTTAAAGTAATAATAATAAATAATATTTATTTTAATTGGACATAGAAAAGTATCTCCTAAGTTAATGCTGACTACATGAGCCCGTATTTCCCGGATATTTCACTAAGGTACATCCCAGACAATTGCACACACGTAGTTTAACAAAATCAAGGTGTCTCAATTTAAAACTGAATCAGCCTTTTACGCAAAACAATACAATTCGAAACTTCACTAAGATATTTGTAAAATGTTAAGATGCTCAAAAACTTCAAAATTACAATATTATTCAATATGACACGTCAACATGTTATAAATATTGAATAAGATACGTTTGTAGAGTAAAAAACATTAAATTTAAAAAGCCTTGAAATATCCAACTCAAGTTTTAAAACTGCACATTAAAATTGGAGAAATAATTGTAATTGTATACGAAATATACCAGCAAAATTCCTTAACAACTACTTACCTCGTTAAATAAATTAACAGACACTCACAAGTTTTTCACTTAAGTAAATCGTAAATATTTTTGTATTGCTGACAATGTGACCACTCTTACCGCCGAGCAGAGCCCGTTTGGGTGCCGGCCGACAACTGTCGGTGTTCTACCGCCAAATCGAACGATAATTCCCGACAGGGAGCCGAACGAGATATGATTTCTAGAAATGCTCGCAGCTTGCACGTAGGTTCTAGACAGATTTTCACAGGAAACCTAACTCAACACGCTTGCAATAAGAATGTACTTTGAAAATCAATCTCTGAGAGCATCATTGATTTTATGCCGGGAAAAAGGAGGAGCTTGGCCCCAGGCAATTGTTATAGCTTGTTTTTAACTACCTATGTTTCCCCTGTCTGCGATGACGTTAACGTCATTATAAGTTGACCACATTAATGGAGTTCATTTTTGTTCCTGAAAATTGTCTCGTTAACTTTATCTAAAATTATTTGCAGCGGTGCCTCGAAGTACTGCCGCTGCAATATAATTTTTAATGTCTTAATTAGTGCGATGTGTGGTGAATTCTTAATATGTGTAGCAAACGCGTTGTAACCCTGTTTACGAATATTATGCGGACGAAGGACTAAAATGTAGCACAGTTAAAGTTTCTACGGAGGAGAAGTACGGAAAGTTATTATTTTGCATAAAAATTAATTGTAAATATATTAAATTATTAATAATAAGAAAACATTACTTTGGAGGAGCAAAACATTATGGAAATTTGATTTACTTCTTTAAGAAGATACGGCGGCGTTGAAATACCTGTTATGAAATTTACCTTTTTCTTAAAAACATTTCCAAATAAAGTATGCTTTTAAAAACAACAAATAATAATAATACTTTACGTTATACGTGACCCAATTTCTTTGAGAGTTCTTTATCTATCTCATTTGATAGGTATTTGTAAAATGAAAAAGATCGAAACGTTCCAGATTATATTTTACCTTATTACTAAGAAACTCTATTTGTTATTGTGTTCCATAACATTACAAAATATAATGAACGATATAATTTATGTAGATATGTCGGCCTTCTTACAATATTATATATATTGATCTCAATTTAATAGCACAATAGAAAATGTTAAAAAACGAAATCAGCTGCTTGGTAGTAAGGCTTCGCATTAATATTAAAATAATAAATCATTTATTACATGTCTCCATGAACCCTCGCTACTCACGACCAGTCAGTCTTACTCTAAGTCAGCCGCTAAACGACTATATTTTCCTCGGGGTGACTTGAGAGCCAGTTTCTTCCAACTCACCGGTCGTGTCTACGAGTACCTTTGGTGTTGTTATAGATTCTCTAGGGTAGGGATGGCAAACCTTTATGTACCAACGTGCCATTTGTTGTAAAAAATGTTTTACGAGACATAAAAGAACCATATAATTATTTTGACTTTATATTTTATCGCGTTCACTCGCATAATATTTGATATATGCATATCTCATTTTTTTTTGGAATGTATAATTATTTTTGTGATTGTCGAGGTAATTGTGTCGCTTGCTATCGGTTCGCGATCCCTGGTCCAGGCGACCATTTACAACAGTAGCCCGTCTGCACATTTGTAGGCTATATTAAAACAACTTACATCTGGTTCCGGTTCTCCCAGTAGGAGTGTGTCGACGTGTTTGTCCACGGAGATAGTGAATCTCTTTTTCATCTCCTCGATATAGTATTTCCCCTCTTCTTCCCCAACAACAGTGTTTGTGCATACGAAGGTGCTCGCTATCTTGGAGTTCTCGTCCACATCCAGCGTGCCTCGCGTCCTCATGTACACGAACTGACCGTTCTTCATCATCAGACGATAACAAGACTCTCCGAACAGCCGTTGTTGATCGTACACTGCCAAAGAATATAATTGATATTCATTAATAGTAATACAATATAGTGTAATGTATGTGTCACTCCTATGACGGATCTATTCATTACTGCTCATTGATCGTAGCTTAGGAAATACAATTTATCATTTTAGTAAATTGCCCACATTTACATATATCCATTAAATTTAAGTCCAATTAAGTGAATTAATAGAAGCTAGGAATATTTGCAGCAAGAGATGGGTAGAACCAGCCATCGTTGTGCGTTGTATTGCTTTTGTCAATACACGTTTCCTGAGATAGACATTACATGCCAGTACTTGCGAAACAATGTGTGTCAATTTATTGTATCAATGCTAGTGTTAATTATTTCTTGTTAATGGCCTGCTGGTAACGTTAATCATTATCTGATAGTACTTAACGTGCTTATTTGGAAGCTTCGATGCAATAATTAAGCTTCACAAAGCACCGTGTCAGCCACATTCATTAATTCACTTTTTATTACCTCTTCATTATTATTATATTTTTACAAAAAAATATTATTATTCATTTGTATTACAATGCGCTATTGATTTTAAGGCAAACAAGAGTGAACAAATTTAAGTAATGTCATAACTTCAAACGCCACAATTCTATACAGTTGCCACTATTGCCACTGATTAAGGGCGATGGAAACAATTTGTCTGTTCCAGGAATACTTCCTGCAATAACCACGCTCTTCAGTCATGAAGAACCGACCAGAGAGAGAGATTACTGCATAACATTTTCATTTCAAATAATCCGGACGTTGCCTAGTGTTGATGTCATAATGCATTGTTTGGCTTGCATTAATGGACAGTCCAATCCATTTTCGACCAAATAGTTAATCCGTCGAATAAAAAATCTACCCAACCCTCTGTCATATCGCGTAGCGAACTGCCCAATTATGAATCGGTCCAATAGCGAACAGTCGCCTTTTGATATAAGTTACTGATTTCTAACTCAATTTGAATAAAAACTGATGTACTTTTAGAGTATATGTAATATTGGTTTAATGTTGGGAACACAAATTACTTTTAACATAACTTTTAGATAAGGGTGGTTAATTAAATAAGGGGGCCTTTAAAAATAAGGCTCCCGTCGCAGTCCGGAACAAAAGCATTTTACGAACGGGCTTCACAACTAAAATAATAAACTATACGGTTTAAATTTTTGAACATAATGTCTGTGGTGTGTCTTATTTTTAGTCTGTGTTGATTATATTATTTTTAGTCTATTTCGTCTTTTTAATCTTTATAGTCTAGTAAATGACTTGAGGCACTTCGTCCGATGCAGCTATGTTTCATTTCATGTCTCTCCGCCAAAATAATGACAATATGTATGCAAATACTTATTGCAACCCTTTATTTGTGAGCGTGTGAAAGCGGCTTTTAAAAACTGAAAACAACGTTTTTGCTTTTATGCTTGCCTGGACAACGAATATGGCGGCGCATATTATGGACTGGATTATCTTTGCACATACGAATTATAACAATACTTTTAAAAAGTCGAAAATATAAAGGCTCGAGCCCAGGTGCAGAGTAGCTAGCCTCTCAGTAAATAAGTACATATATTATAACAAACACTTTCGAGAGTGTGCACAGGAATTACGTGAATTAATGACCCTATTCAATTCTATCAATCCTGCGTCGCTATTTACTATCAGATGATTTCGTAGTAGAAGCTCACTAATTGGAAGTTAAAAAAAAAATTAAAACTCAATATAATCAATATAGTATATATAAATCAATACCACTTTTCGTTGCAATTTTATAACTCAAGAACGGGCTCAACTATCCAAACCTAATGTCTAGGCTTTGTTCGGACTATCTAGTAGGTGATTTATGTGAAGTTTACACAAAATCGGTAGGGTGGTTCTTCATTGATCACATTGTTTGAATTTGTAAATGGGGATTTTACAGTCAAATTGAACATTTTTTCAGTCCGCGCGGACGAAGCCGCGGGCGGAAGCTAGTTGTACATATAATAGTATGCAATCATCAACAAGATTCACTTGAACACCCAACTTCATGAATTATGAGATTAATCAAAATAATAGTATCCTAAACTGCTTACTTACAATAAGAAAGTCGACAACTTTATGCTTCTTGCCTCGGTTACGATATGCTTTGACTTACCCTTCAAAGCTATAACTACATATTTATACTGGCGATGTACTGCGGACTGAAAGCTCTCTCAGCGTAACTGCATACATGTAATTTGAATTATTAATATATGTCTTGTTTAAGTTGAGTTATATTTATTTACTGCCTGTAAACAATTTGTTTGATACTCATCTTCCTGATGTAAACACATGAGAATTTTTGAATAGAATGTGTGTACATTCTCGTAGATGTTTCAAGCAAAGTCATAACTCAGTTGGTTATTCGAAGAAGTCGTCTTGACAGTTCGTAGGGAATAGGAAACTTAATATTAAAATGGAATGTAAACTACATTGTTGAGAAAATAATATAATTTGTTAAATATATTCCCTCAGAGTCCGTCACAGATGCTAGCAATATTTAATAAAATATTTTTGTTCTGTGAAAACAACTTATAAAAATACGTTTCCTGATAAAAAGGAGCTTACTTCCACAATATACCGGGAAGCTCGGGTAGCATTCAATGAAAATAAATCAGAATCACTGTTTTGGAAATTTCAGGGAATAGGTGTGGGTGACCTGGGTATAGCAAGTTTCTATAGTCAACCCGTCAATACCCGTCGGTATTTTACCTAGAAGTGCTCCGACGCGATATTAACCTTTTGTTCGTGCTACGCCGACGTAGCTATTGACTACATAGTGCTACGCGCTTTTATTTTTAATTCGGCTGGCGCTACGTAAATTTTGTGAGCACCAAACGCCCAGCACACGAACGAAGGCGGGAGTGATAGTGCACTAGACAGCACGGGCCCTCCTCATATTTTGGAGGCCTAGAGCATACTCCACTATTCTGCTTCAGAGATTAGACAATACTTTATACTAATTATTGTAAAAAAAAAAACATAATTAGTACGCGATAACACTCGGTGTTAGCGCCATCTTGTGATAATATTATGAATCCTAAATCCAATACGCTGAATTAAATGAATTACCAATTTTGTCAAACTGTAGAACTAAGTAGGTACATGTATAAATAGATAAAGGTGAAGTAAAGAAGTACAAATGATACTATTAGTTTCAAAAATAAAACGTTACCTCCAATTTTCATTTCATATGGATAAATGTAACTAGATATGACACTCGGCACCCTGGCAACCCTGTGTGGGCGAGCCCCAGCGCCCCTCGGCCTGACCCCCGGTGAGGGCCGCTTGTTGACTGTTACACAAACTTAAAAAATCACTAACGGCTCTCAAAGAACGCTTTAGCAGATAGAGGGATACCAAATTTCAATATTTGATGTGCAAGTGTACTTGTGTACAACTACAGATCTGTGACGTCTACGCCGCAGCCGGTTTTGTGTGTGTGAGATTAGTTTAACTCAGATTGCAATAATATGTTTCTTTTTTAATCTTCCTAAACATTTTTATTTTGCTATTACCGAATTAATTTGTATTAAGATTTTATTTAGTTTACGTTAATTGTTAATGATCATGGTTTAACACAATAAGCATGTCAATTACAAGATTATTATGTTTTGAAAATCGAATTTACAAAATTTAACAATATAACGCAATGCAAGCTATTAGCTAGAAAATTAGTAATATGTAAATTTTAATATTTTTATGTTACACTAAACGATGTTTTGACCTTATTTTTATTGCCGGACTGTTAGCGGGATGGGTCGATAATTCTGCCGGGCGCCCGGTACAACAGCCAATAAACAAAATAGCATTAACAAAGATTTGTGCATCTGTAAGAAACTAACGACGCCAGCGATGCTGACGGTACACATGTTTTGATGAAGTCCCGCTCCTGTGTAATTTAAGGGCTTGATTTAGGACAAAGCCAACGAAATGCAAAAACAGTTTGGTGAGGACACAGAGCAACACTATGTCCGTGCCACGTTACATGCGACAGTCAGTTGTAATTGGAAAGCTTTTGTTAACATATCAATTGTCCGGCTCTCCCCATCTTGCCGGCGCGTGTCGGCCGCAGGCGCAGGGCAGCCACGGGCGCGTTTGATATTTGATTGAAGTCCATTATACCTACATGGTTCCTGCCGGTATTGAGTTTGATGCACAGTTTGCTAAATTATGTGTTTCGGTACTGTCCTTACTTGAAGGGGTAGGGGCTCATTTACACCGTAGACGTACTAACTAAGAACGAACAACCGCAAGACAGTGAAAATATCTTCAGTAAGTGAAACCTGAATTTCAAAAAGAGATCGAAATAATAAAAAGATTACTTATCATCTCAAATGACCCAAATATAACCCTGTCAAAAAAAAACTCTTCATTAACATTATAAAATCATTAGTCTTTTTAAGAGTTTATTGAATAATGAAGTAGTAACCAATATGATATCGTGTTCCGTGTTGGATTCCGCAGTCTACTGTCGCTAGCACTCATTTATACCAAACAGCAAACGTTTCACAGGTAAATACCAATAGGTCATAACCATTTTCAATGTGCTTATTTTCATAGAAGTTAGTCTTAAAATGTTACAGATAACGATTAATTACACTGAGTATATAGTCTAATTTATAAATAACTAGCTTCCGCCCGCGGCTTCGTCCGCGTGGACTGAAAAAATGTTCCATTTGACAGTAAAATCCCCATTCACAAATTCAAACAATGTGGATCAATGAAGAAGGACCCTACCGATTTTGTGTAAACTTCACATAAATCACCTACTAGATAGTCCGAATAAAGCCTAGACATTAGGTTTGGCGAGTTGAGCTCGTTCTGGAGTTATAAAATTATAACGAAAAGTAGTATTGATTTATATATACATACATACATATGTGTATAGATAACTTATTTAGATATTTACGTGTTAGATTAAATTATTTTCTGTACGTGAAAATTATATCGTTTCTTAAAATGCTTGTGTAAAATGTATCGATATATCGATAAACGTGAAATAATATTTTATTTTAATTTTCACTATACTAAGATCACAGAAAATGGTATCCCATAATGTAATATGCATTACTAACCCAGCAAACGTTGTTCTGAAAAAGTAATCATTTCTATTGGACATCTCTCATTGAAATAATATATTACAACCTATTGACATTGCTACCAAAATAACATAAATCGGCTGAGATGCTCCTAAGAAGTGCGACCACACCGCAACGAGATATTTTGATGTCTTAGGTTTCTCGCTTCCTGTAAATAAAGCTTACAGAGTGAGAACAGTCCATTTGTTCTGACTTATAAAATGGATATTGAACAGAATAAGTTGGATTTTTAAAACTAATTCTGCGTAGTGATGACTTATGATTCCTCTGCTGCTTTATTGGCAATTACAAACATACTATATGTATGTATTTATAATCAGTATACTGAATAATGTAATCTAGTTACTTTGCCTATTTTTGAGAATAATATTTCGGTAAATTATTTGAATTTGGCGTTAAACTACCTTTAGTTTAAATGAGTGCATTTATTAGAATATGGCTTGTTTATTATTTTGTTTGTTTATTATACCCTATGTACATTTAATGCCTATTGAGCATAATATAAAGCAAAAATAAAATATTATATAAAGCAAAATCAAATAAAATGCCAGCAACAAGACAATTACGTTCAATTCGACATCACTAAAATTTACTAACACAACTGTAATTTTTGCACACACCAATATTTCAGTGACGCGATTATGAATTAACTATCCGTCTATTTAGTTACTTCGTCTATGATCTACAGCAATAGGTTTCGTTAGTCGACGTGAGCAGGGACCGGGACAACTTATCGGTCTCAGCATTGCTATATTAAAAGGTTTCTAAGTTCGAATTCTGCGCCCAACTTTAATTATATAATTAAATGAGTGTTGTAAATCAATTATCCCTTGTTTCGGTTGTACATAAACTACCTGAAAGTTTACAACAAACAACAATGAGACAGTTACGAATTGGAATGATGATGATGACGTATATATTTGTGTAACCTGTAAGGTAACCCATTTATAGGGTTACGTAAGGGTCTGTCGCGTAACTCTTATATTTAACCCAACAAAAATGGAGTAGATTTTCACCATTAATTATCATTATTATTCTTTATTGACACCAACAAAAAAAATGGTACAAAAGGCGGACGGAAGGCTAAAAACCAATCTCTACCAGTCAACCTTAGAAAAGTGCAGAAATAACAAATACAAATAAAATCTCATTAAATAAAAGTAAAGAGGGTACTCAACAAGAAATACCTTATTTTGGAATAAAAATTGCATGTAAGCAACTCTTCGTTTCCGTCTCCTATTACCGCCACTGCTATGTTAAAAAGACAAGTTTCTCGCTTGCCTCCGTAAAATTGCTTTGCTTTTGTTTTAGGCGCTTATGCTTTCATTTACATTAAGTTTCCATTAAAAGCGTGTACAACGAGGACTATAATTAAAATGTCTTCTTATTATTTTTATAATGTGTTCGGTGATAATATAAAACAAAAATTATTTGTGTAATTTTATATGTAATTGGTGTTTTCAAGAATCCTTATGGTTTGCGATTATACAGGATGTCCCATGAGAAGTGTAACAGCCAGGGTGTGTAGATACGAGTAGAAGAAGGTGAGCTCTATCGATTTCCCCCCCGCGGATGTTCAGCGATTTTTTGTAATTTCCAAGATATTGTTGGTTTTGTCCGAAATTTAAAGCTTTTCTGTTACCACTTATGTATTTAGCTAAACTTTTTGTGAAATATTAAAAAAATATATATTGAATATTGTGAATAGGAAGTGTAGTAATCTGTTGGAAATAGAACACACTGTACTTCTAGTGAAACAGGTTCGGGTAAGGACATAAACAAAATTTGAACGAAATCACAAATAATAACTAAATGTTATGTTGAAGATAGTAAACTTTTGCTTGATCCTACGATATGTAAGTGACATCAAAAACTACCCATATTCCTGATCTTTTTAAATTAATGAAATTGCAACACTGTGAGGTAGATTTTTTTCGAAAATGGCCATTGATGGTGGAAGAGACGAAATACTAATAATGAGTTTTTGCGGTTAAAGTTAGTTTTTTCCTTTTTTTACAAATAATTTAGCTTGGCAATAATATAATTTACACTAAGTTTTACAAAAAAATCATAAAGTCAATATTTTTTTCTTTACCAAATACTAAGATACAACCAATACGTTAATTTGGCTTCCCGTCTATAGTTTTGCTTTTGTTCATCGTGTACTCTACTGTTACTGTGTTTATTTGTATTTTTCTGGGTTTTGTCTCAGCTAGATTCTTGGACTCCTGGGTTTCGCTTCTTAATGATAGTTCGCGTAGTTATCCCTTGAATTTTCTGCGGTTACCTCGGTACCTTACCTTAGACACTGAGTTATTACCCCATCTCGTAATAAATCAACAATAAATAAAGTAATACAAATCAATTAACATGCACCAAAATAAATACTTTGCAATTTGTAAACAATTAATGTTACAATAAGCAACGCAGTAAAATGAAATTGTTTCGATCGTAACATTGAAACAAATTTAATCAAATTAGGTTCATCTGACTAACTCTATGACAATACCACAGCCCCATGTTATGAATCTGATTCAATCTACCCCAGCTCGGCCCAGGAGGGTTCCCTAATTAACAGATACTTATTACACTGCGATGAACATTTGTTTGATGTTATTAAACTGTACCTGTACCGGAGGGTGCGCACTAGTACATTACATGCGAGGGAGAAGAGAGGAGAGCAGAAACTAATCCTGACTGACGGCGACCCTTCAATTCTATAGATTTGTTATTGAAAATTCTTTTGGGATTTGCAATTTTGCTGTGACGTACAGATTGTTACCAGTACGGATAAATAATTGCTATTAATTTTGCTTTGCATTTCGCTTTGCTTGTATTAAGCACAAGTGTCGCAAAAGCAATTTCTCTTTTAGAGTTTATTAAGAGGAGACCTTTGTAATAACTATTCTGACTAAAGGAACGAATTAGTTTATAATGAAACACGATTAGCTTTTACGAAATAAATATTACTATTTTGACTCAAACGAGTTCTCGAGATTGTTGTAGCTGAAAATGTAACTGAAATAAACAAGACTTAAATTTGATAGGCTCTACTGCCACTAGTGTCTGTTAGTTGCTTCGATTGTTAATACAACTAGATGTCGGTTCAGTGACAAAAATGTGTCTCGACACATACAGTTCACTTGAAATGTAGGCTGGTAATTTGTTTACTTCGCGTCAAACAGCTAACACATTATGTGGCAATGTGTATTCAAATTATTAATTACCTAGGTACAATATAATTCGGTTGATCGTAGAATAGCTTTTAAACTTTTTCTTAGTTCATTAGTAATTCGACATAGATGTATAAGTGTATGTTCATATTTTATATTACATTTCTATGGGACGCGCCGTTTTGTAAATTCATGATCGAAGGTCAGATGTCAAGAGCTTCTCCCCGCACCCGGAATCTTGCCGTGACCTTGATCCATGGAACGGAGCCGAAATATTTAGATTCATAGTAAATAATTGTGTGTACCCGTTATTATTAAACAATTTTTGCGATCCACAGCGCTGAAACCTTAAAACCAAAAGTATTGCAAAAAATATTTCATTACTTGCATTTTTACATTAATAACCAGTATAGAGATTTTATAAAAAAACGTTTTAGTATCAGAAAAGTAAATAAAATGTTGAAACGCATAACATTTTGATATAAATAAAATGCCTGACTACACAGTACAGTTTACAGCAGTTCGTTATGAGCCAGTTAGAAAACTTGTTAGACATTTCAAATACAGTCGCGCAAACAAATATAAACAAACATGTTTTATGCGATATTAAATAAAGTTGAACGTATTACTTTACTAGGAAAAATAATCTGCGTGTGTGTCATTTAAATTTACACATTTCGCGAATTTAGAACCCTATCGGGTAACTTATTTCTATTTACAACATAAGCAATTTTATGTGCACCTGTGTAGCGTGTGTGTGTTTTACACTTTAGTGTTATATCGATATTACGGTAAAGTTGCATGGATCATAGAGACCGCAAAATGATTTAGCTAATTAAAATCTTCACTGTGGTGGAGTATGGAGGTATACATATTAATTTATCCAATGTGCCAATTCTTATCGTTGGGTAGCAGTCTTAAATCATATTGGACTTCACCAATCCTTATTGGAGCATCGTGGTGGAGTATACTTTAGGCCTCGTCAGTAAAAAGACAGGCCTGTGTTCAATCGTGGGCCAACAATTGGTTAAAGTCACAAATCACGTTGGAGAGTTGCGAGCGGTAAAATGAGAGGTACGTTTTCAGCCATGTGTCAATATTAGTTTAAAACTTATTATTAATTATTACAAGTCTTTGAAGGACAATGATCGAATTTTGCATTTGGGAAGCACAAAGGCGTAGGAGAAAAATGAACGAAATGCACTACTAGATCTACAAAGGGATACGGAGGGATGAGTTGGTCTATTGCCCACGGCTCGAAAAATAAAAGCCCTAAAACCGAGGGCGACCCAGGTGCTCCTTCGCCATTGTGTTGGAGACTCAAAAATCTGTATAAAGGGAAACAAAAGGTATGAATTAAAACTTGTTCTAACAAAATATGCAATACGGACGATATATTATGTTTTTTTTTCAAGTTGTTATACAGGATGTCCCATGAGAAGTGTAACAGCGAGGATATATATGTAGATGGAGGACGATGGGCTCTATCGACATAATCTTGTTTTTATACTAAATTTAAATATTTTCATGTTTCTGATTTTTTTACCCGCAATTTGTTCTTTGCGAAATATTTTTAACGAATATTGTGGCTAAGGAGTTATCTGTTACAAATAGAAAACACCGAAGTTTAGTGAAAAATAGCTCATATGTAGGTCATAAACTCAAAATTTCCATTTCAACGATATCATCGTAGTAATTACCTACCTTACCCAGTTATCGTAGTTATCTATTTAAATCTCTATGGATACATTGTAGACAACTTGGCCGCTCATGTGACGTTCCATATAAGACATACTTCCATTTCAGAGATGAACGATAGCAAAACTATAGACGGAGAAGCCAAATTAATGTCTTATTTGTACCTCGTACTATTTGGCACAGTAAAGATAATCGACTTTATGAAATCTATGTAAAATTTAGTAAATTCATTTGTTTACATGTTTTCATTGGATGTCAGTACAGATAACTTAGCCACAATGTTCATCATAAAAATATTTTGCATAACAAATTGTGGGTGAAAAATCAGTAAATGGAAAAACTTAAATTTAGGACGAAAACAAGAATATCTCGGAAACTACAAAAAATCGCTCAACAACAGCTCTTTCAACTGTGGACGTAAAATAGATTGAGCTCATCGTCCACTATCTGCCATTGACTCAAAATATCGGAAATGGATTGGCTTGGATATTGGTGGACATGTTTATGCTATAGTACCAAGTTACCGTGACTTCCCATTATTTTATAGTAGTATTTGTCAGTTTCTATCTTCCTGTATCTGAGTGTCAATATGTTAGTGTGTGTATCCTCACTTTCTCGCAGCGCGATGATGACCCAGTGCACGTCGTCGCGATGCATGAAGTTCATGGCGTTGATCCCGTACACCTCCTGCGTGGTGTAGCCGGCGACCAGCGCGATCCTCTGTTCGCACTGGATGATCTCGCCGTCCACCGAGTGACGAGTGCGGTACTCCATACGGAAAGACTCCACGATACCCTCGGTCTTGTAACCATCGGCTACTGGACGCACGATACCCACGAACACCTGTAATGATACAACAATTGTACTCCCTGTTGATCCTGAGAGCAGCGACAGTAATGAATAGAATAAAAAAATGAGTAAGTTATTAAAAAATCACTTCACATTAATATGTAGTGTGTAGACACCAAAATTGTTTTCTTCACTAAAAATATTTTTCTAAATTTTATTCTATTCTTACCGCAACAAATACGTAGGTCACACTAAAAAACAACATGTTATAACCTTAATATTAAGTTTTATGCTTTTTAAAAAAGGAGAGTTCCTTGGCGTTCTAAACATTTTTTCATGCAACCGAACCACTTTTTAAAACAGGAGGGCCACAGATCTGAAGGCATGTTATCTACGTGCTGATTGAACGCTATACAGCCTCTTCGGAGTTGGTAAATGTGAAACCTCTCATAAAATCTTTGATTTTGGGCAAAATACAGAAATCACAGGGTGCTAGGTCGGGGCTATGTGCAAGATGGGTAACGAGTTGTACTTTTTCGGAAACTAAAAATGACTTTGTTTTGTTGGCCGTGTGTGAAGAAGCGTTGTTATGA
>DWJZ01003209.1:0-17562 GCA_018249125.1 Asbolis capucinus
ATCGACTATATAAACGAGGCTCCACATTTAGGGCAAACTGTTTATGCCAAAATAATACATCAATTGACCTTATATTAAACATTGTACGCACCGGTGACATGAAGGCAGAATTTTAAATCGACCAATCACGGTGCATT
The DNA here is from genome assembly GCA_018249125.1 of Asbolis capucinus. NCBI lineage: Eukaryota > Metazoa > Arthropoda > Insecta > Lepidoptera > Hesperiidae > Asbolis > Asbolis capucinus. Next base: position 138 of record DWJZ01003209.1, read on the forward strand.
ATTTTGACGCTCTGTTTCTCTCATCTCTAAGCTTTGATTGTTTTTTTGGTATAACACTATCATCGCCCTCGTAGCGATCATAATATTGAAACTAATTCAATGGTTATTAAAACAATGTATATTAAAATACTGCATGCCTTACTTTACTAAACGTAATAATATAGTATATGTATAATATTATATGTATATAATATTAGCTATATTCCAATATAACAATTAACTTTATAAAACAAAATTTGCACACTAACTTTGTATTTAGCTTATGGTGTCTGTAGGACGATGGGTAAGAGAGTGAAATGTGCAGGATATGGCAGAGCAAGTGTACCTCCGCTACCTTCAGCGGTGGGGCAAAGACATGTTGCGGCGTCGGCTGGACTGGACCCTGGACGAGGAGGGCAGCAACCCAGCGGCGCCGCGCCACTGTGCGCACGCTCTCTGCCCCTGTCAGTACGTTGAGGAGATATTGCGCAACAAGGAGCCTAGAGACCCCCGCGCCTGCTGCTCGCTCTGCAATAGCTGGCTCAGGAGGCGCGGGATTGACTGACGTTACTTTCTTTTTGGCAAGTTTCACTGCTTTATTTTATTGGTACATAGCTAGTACACTGCTATTTGCTAGCTGCATAGGCTCACTTCTCTTGAATGCTTCAATTAATTCACGGACAAATTAAAAAAAAAAACATTTTATCAAAACTGCTTCCTTACACATCACATAGGAACAAATATTAAACAAATAAAATATATAGAATAAAGCTCTAGTAAACTTTGTTACAAAAATACTATTAATATTATAAATTGCATATTGCAAGCATTGGAAAAATGTCAAAAATACAGATAACGTTTTACTAAACTTTGTAAATAATTCGGATATTAGGATCAGGTATATAATTATTCTGAACATTATAGCATACATAAAAGCATGAATTTTATGTTACCATATAGATGTCTCATGTGGAACGAATACAATGCCACTTATCGATTTCACTCAAGTATGCTTAACGATTTTTTTTATCGATAGATATTATCGTCCTCTATTTACATACCCTCGTGTACTAGACACTTCTCATGGGAACTCTGTATGTAATTAACACGACTACGGAATCATGTTAAAAATATTAAAGTTTTATTTACATTATATCAAGAATATTAGCAAGCACGGGTTTCTCTTTATAGCACACATACATAGGAGGGGAGCACACTCAACTATATTATTCTGTTGCGATAGGGAAAAAAGCATGAATAAGTCGTATATTATCTACACTTATAATAAAGCTGTAACGGGGTCAATTCTGTACATTAACTATTTTTTTGAAAATTTGGATGCAGGGAGGTTGTTATTGATATAAAGATTAAACCTTTTTTTTTTATTTATTGTCTGTCTGTGTCTCTTTGAGCTTCGCGCAAAAACCACTGAATAGATAAAGATGAAACTTGGCATAGTCGTAGCTTAAAACCTGGGCATGGTTATGGGATATGTTTTATCCCAGAAAAATGCTTTGTTCCCGTGAAAATATAAGTTAGTATGGTAACTCAGAAACCAATAGAACAATTTAGATGACATTTAGCATGATTTCAGCTTATGTAAGGACAATGGCTATAGGATACTTTTTATCCTAAAAAACTGCTTTGTTCCCGTGGGATACTAGATTAAAGTTAGTATGGCAACTCTGAAACCACTGGACTACTCTTCTTTCGAAGCGAAGCCAGGGCAATTTCTAGTATTGATTATACATATATTGACTTTGGTGGATTGATGACATGTGTACAGTTTGTTTATCTTGAAGGTGACAAAGTGTTAACAAACGAGTTGTCACCAACGTGGCGCGTCAGTTAAACATTGCGGTTATGATAAAATAATAATTTAAAGGATAACTGATACGATATTAATTTTTTACTAATTGCATTTATGATATTGAAAACTTATCACAACCCAAGTTCTTAGTGTTTAAGTGTCATCTACTGACGTTTACAAGTCAAGATGAGAAATCGTACTATAAATTTATAGTTATTGAGCATGAAGCATGAGCATTTGTGAAGCCACGTGATAAATGCCTGTAAACTGTAAAGGAGTCTATTATATTGTATGCCGATGTTTTGATCCAGTTGCATGGATCAAAGTCACGGCAAAATCACGTTGCCGATAATACTATGAATTATTTTACTAAAATCCGTGTGAAAAAAATAGAATGTGACACAAGCAAATCGGGAAGTTGACAGGCTCTGTCATTATAGTTTTTTTAAGTGTCAGCTGTCAAGAGTTTCTCCTCGCCACCACAGTCATGCTGTGACTATGATCCATGCAACTGGGTCGCAATAACGTTTTAAATCAAATGATCGTGAGCATTCGTTACAGTTTAAGAATATTTTAAAAATAATTATGTAAATAAATTAATAAATATTTCGGGGCTGCTCACACACGGCCATCTGATCCCAAACATAGCAAGTGTACTATGGTAATAGGACACCTTATATAGATATTTTTATTACACCCAGACACAGAACAAACATTCTTCTTATGTTCTGAGGATCGAACACACGAACCCCGGCTTAGCATTCAGGTTTACTATCCGCTAGACAGGCCAGTGGAAAGTTTACATGATTATATTGTATGTAACAGGAGCGAGGTGCCCTTCTGTACACGCGCTACGCCGGTCGCTGGGGCTCGTATGCCGTGAAGAACAGACTGAACCTCAGCAGCCACGTGGCTGGCAGACACGGGGAGAAGTACGTCTGTCCCTGTCAGTTCATAGAGGAGCACCTCAAGACCAAACCACCGGCAGGTATCGCCAAGTTCTTTTCACTCCCCAATCAAAATGTTCAGTTGTATTGATCCAAGTCCGTCCAAATCTAGTATTATTTTGTGGAATTGATTTATTTATTCTTTGTAAGTACGTACTGATATAGTTCTGTTTTTTTGCAAGCGCTATCTTGTAAAATGTCATCATTAGTTAACAAAAATTTTCATAGTTTCATCACATTTAACACACCAATAAAACAACAATTCAATATCGCAATAAGCGAAATTAATAACAATAACAAATTAAAACTGATTGTTGAATTAAAATATATAATATAAATATATATAAACTAACTTCTAAAGTATTCTTTTGACATAACCTCATACTTTCCATGTACCAGTAGTTGAAAGTGAGACATCACAATATTAAAAGGACTTAAATAAAAATATATAATTTTCTTCTGTACTACACTTATAATATGCCATATTGTGTTTATGAGGTAGCGCAACAAAACAGACTATATTTTAACTTTTTTAAAATACATTATAATTTGTAAATATTTTAACAATATTTGTCTAATTCAGATCTTTTGTCTGTATTTTAAAATAGATTGTGGTATGAGGACCACGCGAATATGTATTTTTTTTGGTTATATATTTAAAGTGGCCATATCCCATGTACGTATATATCTTATTAATACATATCTTATTAGTTGAAGTAAGAATCAACATAATAAAAGAGTTATTTTAATATATTGTAATAGTTTTATAAGACTTTATCTAACGCAGCTGTAGTTTAAGAGTTCAGTATTGGAACCAGGGATGTTATGGATATTCAATCTAGATCCGAATACATACATATATATGTATAATATAATACATTTTCAGTTAATATTTTACACGCGGACAGCCCTCTTTAACTATGCAATATCAACTATAGCTATTTGTCGTTCTGGTAAAGGAGCCAGATGCATAATGGATTCAGAAGAAAAAAATACTGTCATTGCTTTTCATTCCATGGACGCCGACGTAAACAAAATACATTATCTATGGCTTTTTCTTCATTTATGGATTTAATCCTGAAGTCCCTACTACATCCTCACAAACAGCCATGCGGGCTCTGTTTTTGGCTTATTAGGTTTCAAATACAAAAATGTTTCTCTAGTGCTACAAGCCGCAGTTAGTGCCGCCACTAAAATTCATTTTATAAATCTGCGGCGCTCGCTCTTGTAGTATTGTTTGCATTCGAATAACAAAATGGCGGATGTTGCTGTCTTCCTTGTGTAAGAACTTTAACGAATATTAAATGACAAGTATTGCCCGATCGTTTCAGATAGTTTCATTTAGTAGAGTTTGAATTTAAAATACTAACAGAAAGTGATTTTGTCCAAAAAAATACTCGAAAGTGTTCGAAACTTTAATATCAGGTTTGGTTAGCGATAGATTATTGAAATTATCGGATATTATGGATCGAGCTCCATATCATCTCTTTTAAAACGTTAAAATATTATGCATATTACTTTATATAAGCAGAATTTATTTAAACGAACCAACAGAAAAATATCTGACAATGTATTAATATGTATATTGGTAAGTTGTATTTCTTGTTATTGAAAGTTGTATTATATGGAAGTATTTTCGAAATATTTATGTTCGCACATACAAGTCAATCAGATGCAAAGTGTACCTACATACTTGTATATGTTTCGTACCTTTGACTATTAAGTTTCTCAAACAATCGGATCTAATTATTTATTTATCAATGTGAAAATCTTTCAAATTGGTGTAGCTTTGTAATATTATTTATTTTTACGTAATTACAAGCTGGCTTGATCTACGTCTTGTCTTGGTATTGTATTTTTTTTATTTTTCTCTTTCGACAAAGTATTAAAATTAAAAAATCTTATTAAAAGCCAAATAAACTAGTAAAATCATCTTCAAATTATGGAGTGACCCGAGGGATTTATTTATACATAGGTGTTAGCAACGTTTTACTATAAAAAATCAATACTTTACAATTTTATTTAAGTACGTATAATTAAAAATTTGTACAATATTTTATCTCTTTTGTATTTTTATTGCACCTTTGTATCAATGATTGACTTTATTTAAGTGATTATTCTAAGTTCATATTTTTTATGTAGAATTGAATTATTCCTACTTTAACGCACACGTACTTAATACTAATTATTTAAGCGATTTTAAACTTTATCACAAATAGCTAGTCCCAATAAGTGGTGTACCTTTATTGTTTAATTAACATTTTTAAAGATTTTTTTCAATTTTAGCAAACTTTGTTCAAAATGAATTATTTTATTGTTAGGGTTTACAATTTATGACTAGTTGAATTTAAAATTTATTTTCTGTAAGATACTTTCGTCGCATTACAAAAACGGTTCCGTAGGACAGTTGTAATTTTTTTTTGTACTTATTGGCATTAAGTAGAAACAAAACATTAAACATGCTACTAGTATGGAAACTCGCTTGAATTATTGACTTGTTTTAACATTTATTATAGCAGCTATATTTATACATGTATCTGTGGCCCCCTTTACAGTTACGATCTTTAAAACACCATAATTCCTCCTCCTTATCTATGGAATCATCTCTAATCAAACTCTTGTCACATTTACTAAGGGACACCTCCATTACAGGTCTAGGGGAGAGGGGGGCCGAATCTCATTTAATCTTAATTTACATAGAAGGGAGGGCTCGACAAATATCACGTTATATTTTATATAAAGAAAACAAGTTTCAGCAAGTTTCAGCTTAAATTTCCTTTGAAAAAAAGAAAAGTGGAATACAGCGTATATGATCGGCTCGGCAAAATTCGGATCGTTACTGTTAAATTAGAAGTTTTAATTCGGCATGCTACGCTCTATTATTGTTGATTGATCTGTAAAGTACGACTGGCATTTATTACGGATGATTTTTATAACATTTCCGCATGTTATCGCGAACGTACTGCTCAATTTTCGAATAATTCAGCTTACACCCCCTATACATGTGTAAGTATGTTACTTAATAAAAATTATGTTTTGTAAATAAAATAAACTGTAAAGCCGATTCCTGTCGATCCGACTATTTTAATCTGTAGTTACGCACATAAAATTGATATTCTTGTAATGATATTTTAAAGTGCATCTTTTATAAAATAAAAATGATGAAGTATGTATTGTAGTAAGTAAAATGGTGATGTAAGGAAACATTCCGTCCTTATTTGTATGTTATACGTTAATAGTAAATTCCAAATACCATATTATTAATTTTTAACTTTGTTTAGAATATACCGATTTAATTGAAAAATGTTGTTTGTTTTTACCTTTAAACGATGTTGACTACTGCCATCACGCCTTGTTTTATTGGCTCGGGTCCAGGAACACAATGTCAAAAATCAGGGGAGTCCTGTGTAAGTGTAGGTTTTTGGATGGATGAATGAAGTATACAAAACCTTTAGATGAGTTATAGACTATTCTATCTATTAGACACATCTTGATCAGGATCTTGAGATTGTTAATGCCGGACTGGCATTGCATTGTAACTTATGGAGCTCCACATTTTACCTTCGAAAGTCATCAGGGCCGGAATTAAGTTGCCCGCGTCGGTGTTGCGATTTGAATGTAAATGTCTTTAAGTAATGAGTAAATAGGCTATTACTAAATTAGTGCGCTTTAGCCTTTAATACCGCATCGCCGCTTACCATCAGGTGGTCAGGCATTAATTTAAAGATGGTAAAAAAAAGGTTTTCACGAAATGGACGATGACCACGTTTCCGACGACGTTCCGACGTTTTATATTATCCAAAAAATACATTAGAATTAAAATACACAGGAGAAACAAACGTCTCTGTCAGTTTGTATTCTTCTTTCTGTGGTATTACATATGCGACGCGCTGTAAACAGAGGGTAGAGAAAAGTGTACATAGAACTATCCCTCAGGGCCGGCGCGGCGTTGGCGACTGCTCTGGGTTTGCACATGTCCTGGCGACAGGGACCACTTATCATCACATGGCGTCTATTTCTTCGCCAGCCCTATAGAATATTCCTGTAAAAATTTTGTTAAAAAATATTATTGACGTTTGTAGATGTTGCCAGGGTATCAAAGGCTTCAAATTAAAATTATCACATATTATTTCTGTTTTACATTTTATTTATTGCTTTAGTCGTACGAACCTAATTTTTTAAATACATACTTTGTGATTCACTTTAAAGATACCTAGTACATAATAGTATTTAAATTAGTAGGAAAGTAGATTTGAAATAATAGCTCAGACAAAAATAATTATATTGTAAACACACGCATAAAGCTAGCTTCAACGCATTTATGGCCCACTACAGAGCAGGTCCCTCCTCATAGTGGCCCAGAGTCCACCACGCTGCTCCAATGCGGGCTTGTGGAGGTACGCATAAGCATTTAATAATAAATACTACAACTTTTCCGATTGTAGATAAAACGTATTGTATTGTTTGGTATTTACATAATTAGATTTATAATTTAAGTAACCTGCTGTATTCTTGTATGCTCCTACTCGACTGAGAGAATACAGACCCACCTTTAGTCATTGTGACCAGAGCCAGCGGTTCCCTTCGGTGCAGACATGTCAAAAATAACGTAACTTATTAGAAAATTGACCTGTTACAGTTTGAACTGCTAGTTTAAACCTAAGTAAAACTAGTAATAATCACGAAAAAGATCCGAAGCAGTAGTTGAACACATCTCGATGGCAAGTGTCTCACCTGTGTGAAGAGTATTCTATTGATGACAAAACCTAGGTATAGGTGATTATGAAGAACGCTTTATTACTTAATTAGAATTACGCTTTTGTCTATAAATATATGATTATTTGTGACGTGAGCATATTATTTTAAGCTAAAGTGAAGTCAATACGAAGAGGACAATATTATAATGGTGTGTATTTCAATAAACTACAAAATATACAAATAGCGTGCTATTTTTCGACTTGTAATAGGTTTATAGTTGTCATTTGTATAATAATAATGTTGCCATACTGATATGAATTGTTAAGAAATATCCTTATTTTAAAAAAGTATGGGTGAATTGTCCTTCGATACATATTTTATCCTGGTACTTATGGTAATTTCTGGCTGAATATATATTTTTTAATGTAGAGAAGACAGCATAAAAAAGGTATATTAAGCTAAAGCCATAAAACAGCGATGCAGTGGTATTTTACAAAAAAAGTAGGTATGTGTTTACAATAAAGGTAGTGGGTTTTTAAAACGCCAATAAAATGACACCAATATTTATTACGTATATTTAAATTGTTACAATATAAATTTACATTCGCGTACATTGTGCATACGTTATTTAACCCTTTAACCGCCAAAGCTTTGGTTCCTAATAGCTTCACGGAGCAGTAAACTCAACATAATAATTTGAATTTATTTTGACGATAAAATAATGATAAAAATCTATATATATCTGATATACATACATAATTTGAAATTATGTCAACTGTCATGGGTTTTGCTATACAATTAATACTGATAGATAAAAAATATTTTTATACAAAATTTACGTAAACTTTTCCTCCGCTTATTCTTGTACATCCATAATTATAGCTAAAAAACAAAGTAAATCAGAAGTTGCAATTTATTAATAATTTAATAATGACATCCTGTTACAAGTTTATTGAGGCGGTTAAAGGGAAATATCACAGACTGGTAAATAAAATAAGAATTAAATATAAAATACAATGTATACTCACTAAATTATTACATTATAAAGTCTATCATATTGTCCAATTATATTAAAAAAATAATTACAACTTCATCCCGGTTGCAAATTATAAACAGTGTATATGAAAACTATATGATTTTAAAATGGAATATGTATTGGAACGATGAGAGAATACTGAATAATACTAAATGTCATGCCACTACTTCCTATATTTATTTCTATAAAATAATTTTGATGATCAATGTGAAACACTGATAAAATGAATCTTATCTCAAATTGATTAATAAAAATATTAAATAAATTTCTATACAGCAATCACGTATTTCATCATGTGGTCATTCCTCTCAAATTACTACATTTGGGCCACTGACCACAATAATGTGTACCATACACTAGAGAGGTGAGGCATTTTAAGACTAGGTATTTGCATAAACGTATTGGCGTCTAGTCTCTAAGCCTCGTCATCACTAAGGAACCCGAGAGTATACCGACATACTCGATAAACTTTGGAGAAAAATTGTTTTTCCCGTTTATTATTCAGATATTTATAATTTTCTCAGCACCTAATTCTCAAGACTGCGAAGAGGTTATCACATGAAGAAGCTATCAAGTCACGTACAGTTTTGTTACGTGATGATATTACAGAATTACATTACTGGTTATATGCAAGGACGTGATTATTATATAAAAATGTATAAACTTGATATTAGACTTAATAAAAGTACATAATAAATTCTTATAAACCACGTTTTCTCGGCAATTGACAACACATGTATTCAAAAATTTACAAAAAGAGCCCATTTAAAAGTTGAGAATTAATTCATAACGATAGTTGATAAAATATAATAAGCGATAAGAAATTGATGTATTCTTTGTTTTATTAAATGATATATTTTATTTATTTTAAAACAGAATCAGATGTTCCATCGACTAATCCTATTTTTTTTCATTTTTCAATAGTTTCGAAGTTTCCTTTTTGGGCACAGACGACGCAACAGTATGAGCAATCCGTTAAAAACTAACTATATTAGTTTTTTACACCGAACTTTGGTTTTTTAGTAATTTTACCTGTATTTTTATAAATTCTTACATAAAAAAACAATATCGCCAAAATTTTTTAATTTCAAATAAATCGCCTAAAAAAGTAGGCACTAAATACATTTTTGTTTATATCATGTATATTTATAATACTATTTCTAAGACCAACAAGAAAAGCGTTATATAATTTTAATACTAATTGGTAATGTTTGCGTGTAATCACAATCCTAACAATATTTTATATAAAACTTGAGCAAAGAAAAGAAGAGTAAAAAAATAAATATATATAATCAAATTATTTATATCGTTTATGGGACTACATAACCTACTAGACCCCGCATGATGGTCGAATTATTTGTGGCAAAACATTACACCAATCGACCTTATATTAAACATCAGCCGCGATGCATCGACCAATAGACAAGATTTATTAGGTGTTATTTTGATTTGACCAATCACAGTGCGTTATATAGACGCGTATATGTGATGTCTAGTAAGATATGTTTTTATAGTGATAGTTTAATGTATAGTTAGCTAGTCTAGTGTTAGTCTAAGGTCATCGTCGTTTCCCCTACTGTTCTTTACGAGATTTTTTAGGGGAGCCCTTGGAATTGTCACCGGCCGAGAACAATCCGGTGAAAGAGACGCGATTCTCCTTCAACTGAGATTCCTTGTCGACGTTCATTATGAGATGGTTGCGTTTAAGATTGCGGTCGTCGTCTTTGATATCGATGGACGACGCGAGAGACTCGAGGGAGGTGACGGTGGAGCGGTCTTGGAGTTTGGTTCGGAGGGTGAGGTCGAGGTAGGGTTGGTTGGAGCGGGAGGGGGTCGGGGAGGGGGGAACGGTGTGGGAAGAGGAGGTGTCAGTGGCTTGCCTCTCCAGCACCTCCAGCCCCTCCAGCGCTGCAAGCCGCATCAACTCGCGCTGGGACTCGCGCGCCTCCATCAGGAATATGCTCTCCTGGTACCGTCATATCACATAAGCCTATATTACAATGCGTGCAAAGTTTACGGGTACCCACGATATGTATTTTATATGACGATATTTCAATCAAGATGAGCCGTGGTTCAGCCGGCTCGCCATATCGTGAGTACCCATAACATAATAAGAGCTATTAATGACTTCCGGCGTTCTCTTTCGTGCTATAGCTTACTAATGATCCCAAGTTAATTATTTTCCGATTTTATCTCACACCATATACTCAATAAATTTTCTAAAAAAATCTAAAATTGTGTTACGTTAAACTTATTACACATGAATTAATATCCTGTTTCAAAGATTGTATCTTTGGTGTTGCGTTACGATTAAATATTTGGAAAAGTAACTAATTAAATTAAATATATATATATTTATTTTGACTACTCCATGAACTTATACACTGCTAAATATCTTTGAACTATAATAAAAACTAAAAATGAGAAAGTAAAAAAACAAAGAAGTCTTTTATGTCGTTTTTAAATAAGCAATAACTAAGACCGCCGATGGACATTAATAAATTTGATGTTGTGTAAAAGAATATTCGGAACTGCATAAAACTAGGAATTAGCACTAAAATGTGTTGCAGCATTATTAGACATGCAATAGATCTATGTAGATAATAAAAATAAATAAAGGCCGGTTTTTTTTACTTCCCATTTTCCTGCAAATGGTGTATGTTAATAATTTATTAGTGTATTACTGTTTGTTAAACTTTGACCCATTGGTGCTCTCCCAAGATAAATAATAGGGACTATTGCTTTATACTAATACTATAAAAAGAAAATATTTTATTGTTTGTTAGTTTTTTATGTTTAAGGAGAATAAGTTCAGAAACAACCGGAACGATTTGAAAAATTCTTATAAATATAAATATTTTCATTAGGGCTCCGTAACTTCGATAATGTATCCCAACGTGTGAAAAAAATACCAAAAAAATCCTTATGTCACGTATGCCGCGGAAAAATTTACAATAGAGCATAGCGATATACTAAATTTTTATAGAGAATAATAATGTCTACAAATAAGTCTGCGACACCATATGTGCGGTTACGGTTATGTCACCATAACTATTTTTTTTGTAACTGGCTTCCGACGCGCGAAGCCAGTTTCTAGTACGCTATGAAACAAATTGAACGTTCGAGGTTATGTCAAGATGACAAAAAAACAGACTATAGATATCAGTTTTTTATGATATTATATAATACCTTAACTTCCTTCGTGGTGTACTGGTCAAGTTTATCGTATATGACCGCATGTAGACCCATCTCCTTCAGTTTCTTGATAGTATTCTTGTCGTTATTATCGTCTCCCCAACAGAATATCACCAGACCGGCATCAGTAGCTAATTTCACCTAAAATGGGATAACATCTTTTTTTGTTTTTATATGTTATATGCAGGCAAACAGGCTACCATCACAGGCTACTATCGTGCCGGAGATAGATCTTGGTAAGTGCTCAACTCAGCACAAAGACATTAGCAACACTAAACAGGGGAGTCAACAATGCGTTGCGGAAAGGAAGTGATTGACCCGAATCAACCAGAAGAAAAGCAAAACACGGTTTATGGAACTGGAGTAAATAATGTCACTAAAGGATCCCAGATGTATGTGTTTTTAAAAAGTTTATTAAAAAATATATTATTTATTTAGTGTACTTATGTCTTATTTCGTAATTCCACTCTATTATCTTACAATGGACAATATAAACCTTAAAATTAACAATTGGAGATGGTGACCCCCACATAAAACGGTTTTTTTCAACCTAAGAAAATATGTATGTATGATCTATGTCCTTACCTGTGTGGGATCCCTCAGTAAGTCCTCAGTGTGTACCACAATGCCCAGTATGTCGGAGCTGACGGCGCTCTGCACGGCGGCGGGGATAGACAGGCAGCGAGGGTCGCGGTACGGCTGGTATTTGCTGGTTACCCCCTAGAAGTATCAACACCACAAACTATATACCAGGGCTGCTCAACCTTTTTGACAGTCAGGCCAAACTGAGAAATCGTCTTTACTGGGGCCAAAGACAGTTCCTACTTAACTTATTATGGCGAAAAACGGGAAAATTAGGGACGAAACTTTGGACGGAATTCATCATTGTAGAAAATAAAATTTAAAAAAAATTGCATGTATTCAAGTTACGTTAGTTGCAGTCGGAAGTTCCAAAAAAGAAAACAAAATATTTTAACTTAATTTAATTTAAAATAACAATTAAAAAAAATAATAATTTACATGTAAATTAACTAGCCTAGTGTACATCGAAGTAAGATGCAAAAATGCTGGAACCACTCCATGGTCATAGGAAGCGTCAATGCTGCATCTGCAACCTAGTTCTTCTAGAGCTCACGTGTTACTATACAGTGGTTGACTTAGGGTTCCTCAGCGCTTACTTTAGGTTTCCGTGACGTAATTTGCATTTATATAAACATATATTAACTATTTGAAAACTCGGTTTATCATGTACTATATTTTCAACAGTTTCATATCTTACTTACCACAGTGAGGAACATTACAGGATATTTATTTTGTTTGTTTCGAACCATTGTACATATATCTGGGTTGAAGCAAGAAAATACTATACGTCGTTCTCCAGCATTCTTTAATACCACTTCTAAAACCTGGAAACATATCTTGATAAATTAAAATACACCCAGAATATATGTAATGCATATATATATGTATTAGAAGGCCAAATAAGATGACGTTTAAGCATTACGCACATTTGGGGGAGAGGGAGAATTTCGTTAAACATTACAATGTCTTAGTTTTGTAAAATAATTTGATTGATTAACATGTATGTTAGCATGATGTATTATGCTTTGTTCTGTTAATTAATTTAAGTATCAGCTGTAAACGTTGTATACAGTTAATATAACATGTATAATAATTACCTTTTCAACATATGTGTTCATATCAAATGGATTATTCAATTCAAATGTTCCGTCATCAAGCTCCATAGTCCATTTTAGTTCAATATTGAAACCAACATGTATGTCTATGGCTTTTAAAGATTCCTCCAGTGTCGGGAATGGCTGGTGCTCTTCCAAGTCCTCATCAAAAAATAATATTTCATGGTTTCTACCTTCAACTAAGTGATACACCTGAAAAAATAGAACATAAATCAATGTAGTTATTATATTGGATGTTTTATATTTGTTCTGTAAACTTGTGACTCATTGGTACAGGTGCTATACAAGTCTAATAATGAGAATATAAAAGAGTAGCTGGCATTCATACAACTATCTTTTTTACAGTAATACATAACAACTTCTATTAAAAAGTAAAACATACATATCTTTGAGGCTTTAAATTGACCATAATAAACTACCTGGCCATTAAATGGCCTCAGACAACTAAGAAGTGACAAAATATAATTGATTAATTGTAAGCAATTAAAATTTGTATGCTCAGAAGGGTTAACCATAGAACACATATTTTTAATTATTATTATGCCTACTGTAACCTACGGTCACAAGTAAAGGAATAAAAAAAATTGTTTATTTAAAAATACATATAATATTTTAAGATTTGATTGACTAATTTTTTTAAGAAATCTTGAAATATTTAATATGCACATAAAGTATGCAAGACAGTTTGCATAGATAATATTGCAATCACACAATATTAAAAAACTAAAATAACACAAAAAAAAAAGAAATTACACTATCAACATAATCATCTTATTTGAATCATCAACCATTTAGCAAGATCAAAGCCTTAATCAACAAAATTATTCAATACATTTCCTATATTTATTTGGAGTACCAAACTAATACCAACAAATAATAATTTCCTTGGTACTAAAAAAAATATTGATTTGATAAAAAGTAATGTTTGATTTATAGATCAAGGGTATTTATGCAAAAAGGCAAAACAAAAAACTTAACTACTTAACTACATTTCTATGCAAAATTTTCATCACTAATGCAGGTCAAGAACCAGTACATTTGTTAATGATTTTTTTGACTGGTGCAAGGGAGTTGATATTTAAAGTAATGAACATGCTACTAAATAATAATGAGAGAAAATCTGTAATTGAAAATAGATTTTCATGCTGAAATATATGAAAAAAATTCAAACAGATTTTTTCTTGCTTTGTAACTGGCAATATCCACTGTATTTATTTTAAAATAATGTTTTTTTTTGTGTGGACTTTGACTAAATTGCCAACAATGACACTATTTCCATGTGCTATTGATATACTTGAAGTAATGTAAACATTATGAGTCAGAGATAGAACTGGCAAGCTCTTGCAACCCCTTTATTATGAAATACCTTCAGCTTCTGTAGGTGTTCCAAAGTTAAGTCCTTCACTGGTAATTCTAGCATCTCAGTGAAGTCAACCTCTTTCTTTCTTTTCATTGAAATACACACATGGAAATCGTGATAAATAACTGGAATCATATCTTTACTTAGCTGCACATCAAATTCCAGCATATCTGCCCCACTTGCAGCTGCCTTCTTTAGAGAGGCTATGGTATTTTCACGAATAGCATTTCCTCTGAAAAGTTTCATGGATTATGGGATATCCCATCATCATTAGTTCATTGCCTATATTTATACATTCATATTATATTTTACTTTACTACACAAGTAAAAAAACTGTTTTTTGTCAAGTATTTATATTCTATAAATAACAACATTACAAATTGTATTTCAATATTTTGTAAATACTAACATGGTATCACATTTAGTGTAGCATTTAATTTTTGTGACTAGCAACTTTGTCAATATTAATATTGTAAAATTATATGTGGCCTGACATAAGAACTTCTTTTAATAAAGTTAGGTAAATAACTTATACTGTATACTTACTGTACTCTTTGCTATTAAAAATAATATAAATCAGAATTTACCAAAATCAATCAGCAAAACTGTGAATAAAACTTCATTAAAATGTTGTTTGTAAAGGTAGGTAACCTGTATCTGAAAACATCTTGGGCAAGCTAAAAATAATATTGTCAATGACATTGCATAATCTTAATAGCCAATATAGTCAGCATCATCAATACATTGATTGGTTTTACAATTACAATTTACAATTAATTGGTTTTACAATACTGTTCCAAATATGATTGAAACAAAGAAAATATTTTAATATAATTCCTACTACTATATTGCTTTTAACATAAACATTAAATCAAATTGCTGAAAATACTCAGGAATCAATAAAAATGGTTGAATCATCAATACACAGGAAATGGATTGCAATGGTAAATTAAACTTACTCTTTAGTTTTGAAACTGGCACCCAGTCCTCGATGACCCACTTCAAGCCCGGTCCAGGCCGGATCCCAGTGCTTGGCATATGACACCTGCATGTCACAGAGATCACCTAGCATTGGATTAACAACAATATACTCAAAGTTGATTGTCCCCAGTGGTCTGTGTTTGACGTTGCATGTAACTGGCAACTCTAAAATACCTTCAGAAGGTCTAAACATATTTGGGAGAACATAAGTGTATCCGACATGACAAGGAGGGTCTTCAGTTGAAGCACGAGAGCTGTAGGAGTAGAAATCAACTAAATATGCTAAGTTCTTTGGATTAGGAGCATAAACATTTACTAAAAGAACATCATTGGGCCGGTACTCTCTTCCAAATTGCTCTTGCGGCTGCAATTGGCATAAGGCAGTGTCATTATCCAGGGTAGCGACTTCAACACACACTCCATGGGGCATTTCTACATCCATTGTATCTGTACTCAACGATGAGTCTTCTATATGAGGCTCTGTTCCAAATGATAAATTCACTGGAGTGACTTTAATGTTGATTGGTCTATCTGCTAAGCGACTTTTAAGCTTCAATGGATTATTTATGAACTTAAATTGTAGTAATGTTTGAGATGTGAGCCATCCACGACTGACTCTTTGTTTACCATCATATTCTCCAAATGTATCAACAACGGGATGGAGCATGTTTTCTTTGATTGACCTTGGCTGAATATTTGTTTCCCAACGACGAATAATCAATTCATTAGTGTCCTCGTTTATAAGACATATGACATAACGATAAAGTAGCTCACAGGTGTTGGGTATCATGATAGTTTTGTACCAAAGATCACTGTCAGGCTTATGATCAAAAGCAATCATTTTGGCAACATCCCACTCTCCTAATTCTGCAATATTTCCCGTCAAGTATACTTTTTCCTTTGGGTCCATGTTGACTACGGAGACAGAGAACGGCCATTCTTGTACTGGAATTATAACCTCCTTGGACATTACTTTTGATGACATTTTTCTAGGTATTTTTATTTTCGGTTTCTTACGTTCTT
Source organism: Asbolis capucinus (assembly GCA_018249125.1). Taxonomy (NCBI): domain Eukaryota; kingdom Metazoa; phylum Arthropoda; class Insecta; order Lepidoptera; family Hesperiidae; genus Asbolis; species Asbolis capucinus. The sequence continues at coordinate 16,864 of DWJZ01003209.1, forward strand.
CAATAAAAAACCAGCGTTGCATAATATGGCACGACCTTATCTATTAACTAAAGACTAATGCTAACGCGTATTTGCACTAACATATTTTCGCTACTTTATTATAAATAATACACATCACTTCGAAAGTTAACATTATTATGCGTTTTTTATGTGATACGAATTATTAAAGTACCTTGTGTTCCGAGTCTATCGAATTTCAAGCAGATTGTTGCAAGAATTTTATTTTATTACATTTGAAACTGTAGAACAAAGAAAAAATATTGCTGAAGTGTCTATTTGACTTACTTGACACCTGTCCTGTTATTTATCTGCTGTCATAGCTATCAAAAATATACAGGTACCTAGTACAGAAAAATTATGATACGAATTAGGTACTAAAAAATATAGGTAAAATAAAATATGACAATTATTGTTTCATATTGTGTAAAAATTTGTAAATACCATAGACGTAGTATTACTAAAGTAACACACAACAATAGCCGAACACGAACAACCGTGAGTGAGTAAGCAAATATTCTTTAAGTAAAACCTACATGCCACAAAGAGATCGAAATGATAAAAACCAAATCACCGCTTATCTTTAAAATAGCCTTAGACATTTAGGTATTACACTCATTTTTGAAATGTGTCTCATTTCGATCATTAGGTGCTAATATAACACTAAAAAAAATACAAATTTTTTATTCAAAAGTTAAGTGA
>DWJZ01003210.1:0-17562 GCA_018249125.1 Asbolis capucinus
ATTGTTCTAAATAGTGATTTATGACACGGAGATTAGTTTAGAAAACAACATTTAATTATTGTTTAAACAGCACAGCTATATGGTAACTTTATTGGGGGTGCCTAATACTTTTGGCCAAGGCTGTAGGTAGCTACTAGAAATTGCCCGCGCTTCGCTTCGGAAGTACCAGTTACCAAAAAGTAGTTATTGTGTCATTACTGTAACAGAATATGGTATTGCGGACTTATCTGTAGATAAAGATGTACTCTGTAAAACTGTAGTACATCACATTGCTCTATTGTCAATAATTATCGCAGCGTACGCGATATAGGGATTTTTTTCACACGTTAGGTTACATTATCGAAATTTTCACGCGGATCCCTATTTTTTCTCGTATTAAATATAGCCTGTGTTCATCAGGGATAATGTAGGATTGTAATGGTAAAAGATTTTTTTAATAGGTCTAGTAGATTCGGAGCCTATTCAACTCAAACAAACAATCGAATCTTTCCTCTTTATAATATTAGTGTAGATTTTAGTAGGTATGATAGCCTAGTGGTTTGAACGTTGGTGTCTCGACGGGAAGTCCTGGGTTAAAATCCTGAGCGCATCTCTAATTTTCAAATTTGTGGTTGTATTAGTTGGTTTTCACTTACTACGGTGACGGAAAGCATCTGGAAGAAACTTGCACGGGAGTTCTACATAAAGTTCTTTGAGATATGTGGAGTCTACCAATCCCCAATTGCCCAGCGTGGTGGATATTAGCCCAGTATTGGGATAGTTATTGGTTCTTTCACGCAAAAACTACTGAACGGATCCGAATGAATTTTGGCATGCACTTCCATACTAATATTATATGTATGTTTGTCCGTTTTTCACGTTGAAACGTAGCAACGAATTCACGTGTTTTTTTTTTTATTTTATGTGGAGATAATTTATGGTCTGTAGAGTTTCGTAAGCTACTTTTTATCAACATTGATACCACGTGAGCGAAGCCGCGGGAGATAACTTATCAGAGATATAACGGTACTAGGGTCCGCCCGCGTCTTCGCCTCCATTATAAATTGATAAAACAGTCTATGTGTGATTCCAGACTATAATCTATCCCTATAGCTAATTGCATTCAAATCTTTTCAGTAGTTTTTCCTTTATTTTTCTAGGTAAAAAAACCTAGAATAAGTTAATGCATAACAGATTCCACCTGATGGTAAGTGGCGATGATGTGTTATATAATAATAATAATAATAAATATCTTTGGACAACTCACACACGGCCATCTGACTCCAAAATAAGCGTTAGCTTGTACTATGGAGATCAGACAACTGATAAACATACATATATACTTTTAAACGCATACTTAAATAGATATTTATATTACACATCCAGACACACACAACAGACATTCCTGCTCATCACAGAAAAGTTTGACCTGGGTGGGAATCGAACCCACCTCCGGTGTAGTAGTCAGGTTCACTAACCACTAGACCAACCGGCCTGTCAATGGCTCGCAAAACCGAACTAAGACATAAACACCCGATCACGGGGAATATTATGTAACAGTGACATTGTAACGGTTAAATTTGGTCGTCTTATCGAAAAAACCTGTTAAAACGCGCACCTTTAATTTTCAAGGTTATGTCCGTATCAGAATTTAATTAGCACTTGATACGGTGAAGGAAAACATCGTGAGGACACCAGCACTCCTGACAGTTCCTTATAAAGTCCTCGAACGTGTGTAAAGTCTTCCAATCCGGACTTGTCCAGCGTGGTATTGCCTAAACCCGTCCCTTTGTGAGTGGAGATCTGACCCTAGTAGTGGGATAGCTATAGGATGCAATGATGATCCAATTTCGGACCCCGCTGTTGCTTTACTGATCCTAACATTTACAATAGACACAAGCAATAGACACAGCACACACTGACTGGGCTATGAGAGAATAATCAATATTAAAACCTTTTTAAAATGAATATACTGTAATATATGAATCGGGACCCCATCCTCAATCATACGATATATTTCAAACTGAATATTTTATTGCAATCTCGATATTATTCAAAAGAGGCTTCAGTTCAATATGTGAAGAACTCATGTTTTATTTCCGATCATTGACACCATGGGAACCCCTCTCGCCATTGATCTAGTGATTAGTAAACCTGACTGCTACGCCGGAGGTCGTGGGTTCCATTCCCATCCAGGATAAACTTTTCAATTATGAACAGGAATGTTTTTTTACCTTCTATAAATTAGTTCTTGACCTCGATCCTGCCTGATGGTAAGCAGCGATGCGGTCTTAGACGTAGGTAGTCGAACGGAAACACCGACGCGGACAACGTTTTCCAGTACTTTGCAGTACGTTTGAGGAACGACGACGCAAAGCACGATGTTCGTACTGGTGCAGTGACGACGAAGGAATGGATACCCGCCGTGCGCCGGCTCGTTTGATAATGGAATGGGGATGGGGGAATCATATCGTGTAACTCCCGTTTGTTCTATATGTTCGTAAAAAATATTCTGGAAGATGTGCGAAATCTACTCCGTACTTGGCCAGAATGACGTACCTACTACGGACTAGACATTATAAGAAGAGATCACGTATATATTTAGTATTAAGTACGTGTACGTTTGTACGTTTTGTATATTTGTTTCTATCTGGGTGACGTTGGACGTCTTTTGGCTTTCTGATGCCACGAAATTCTTTTATTTCGTTTAGGAATGGCAAAATCATGATTACGTAAATCGAATCCGACTTTGATTGATGCATGTACGAGTATGTATATGTTATGTGTATGATTATATACATATATGTATGTTTCACGAATCTTGAAAGCACATAGTATTTTTAAAACATGGTGATATACAAAGTTGAATTGAAATGTTGATATACAAAGTTGAATTGAAATGTTGATGTTAACAAAATATATAAGAATAATAATTCTTTATTTAATAAGTTAGTACGGTTTACCATCGAAGACTTCATCGCCATTTACCTTCAGGTGGGATCGTAGTCAAGCTAACTTAAAAAAACTCATTTAAATTTTTACTAAACTATTCTATGTTAAGACGTAGTTTACGTAACGATTAACAACTTTGAGTACAGCATTTAATAGGGAGATGAAATATACATATATCACTGACTTAGAATTAACACCCTCTCACTTAAGACTGTCAACAAAAAATAAATTGTCTAACTTAAATCTTCCAGAGAGTGACAAGACTGTGGTAGTGCGACGCGGCAATGAGGAGTTTGGCTTTAGGATCCACGGGAGCAAGCCAGTAGTGGTATCAGCGATAGAACCCGACACGCCAGCAGAGACTTCTGGGTTGGAAGTAGGAGATATCGTCATAGCTGTTAATGGTAAATATATTTCCATTCATTTTCTTTTCTTCCTCTCTTCGCGTTAGTCATCTTTCTTCCCATTCTGACACTTTGACAGACTCTTAGAGACTTCTCTTCGACAGAGGCTTGGAAGAAGATATTTTCATGGTTTTTATGGTAACCTTTCATGTTCTTTCCTTTTTCGCTATCATCGTCTTCCTTCTTGTCTGATACGCCAGCAGAGCGTGGAATCCGCAGATATCGTCACAGCTGTTGATGGTAATACTTCTTCTGGTAAGGTATGGTAACACATCCGAAAGCAAGGTTCCACCAACCACCTGGAAGTTCACAATTAGATTTTCTTCTATACCGTAGAAACTATAGAACGATATCTCTGCATCGGTGTTCCTGCAGAGCTATTTCATCTAGACCTTAAAAAATAGGGTATATCACTTCCTTTTTAGAAATGTATTTATAGTCTTGTTAGTTAATTCAGACGGCAAGATTATCATTCACTCTCAGGTGATCCGTCTGTTCGTCTGCCTGCATAGACGTGGAATAAATTATTCGCATTTGGCTCACTTGTTTAAAATGCACCCATAACCTTTTCCAGGCATCAACGTTTTAGACAAGACGCATTCAGAGGTGGTGAAAATAGCGCATTCTGGATCACAAATACTGGAATTGGATGTAAGTATTTGTTAAGGCGTTTTTGTAGCCTTTAGGCTTGTTTCGGTTGGAAGCGTTGGAAAAAGTTACGCAACAGCAGGCGGACCGTTAGTGGCATAAACTTTATGAACGTTTCCGTGCTTCGGAGGGCATGCAAAGCCGTCGGTCCCAGTTGTTATTGTTAGATTGCAATCGTTAAGCCATCTCGGAGACTTTCTGGCGGCATAAAAACTTGCGACACTTGAGTTGGCCACTAACGCCTCCACAAATCGATATTGGTGTAATGTGGTGGAGTACGCTCTATGCCTTCTTAGTATAAGAGACTCGTGCTCAGTAGTGAGCCATCAAGTCATTTTTAAGGGTCCTCTAGCATACCATGACAACACACTTGCTCGAAGATTGTGATGTAGAATTGTTACTGACATTAATTGAGTTACGCATGAAATCTGCTATTTTTATAGGGAAACCATAATATTGTCATCCGTTGGATGGGGCATACCAAGCTTCAGACTGGACAGCGATCTAGAGGAGCTCAAAAGGCCCTAACAATATTTTCTATCTCTTTCGACAACCTTCGGTAGTTTGCCCGGACTCCGGAGGCGGTAACGTCCTTTGTGATCCCCTGTCGGTTTGCCCAGTAATACAGTTTTGTGTAATACTAATAACTTTTTGAAAGGTTGTAATGTCCGCCAACCTGTAATTGGCCAGCCCCTACCCCTCACATTGTGAGTGGACCCGACCCCAGCAATGGGACAGTTATGGGTTTTATGGGTTCAATCATATGTAACGTTCCTATAATTTCACTAAAACCACCAGGTGGCCAGAACATGCGAGGTGGTAGCGTCGCTTGCACACGAGAGCGGGCCGGTGTCACTGTACTCCGGGTACCTGTGGCGGGCCGCCCCCCTCCGCCCGCACCACCCCCCGCGCTGGACCAGGCGCTGGTTCGTGCTGAAGAAGGACAACTGCTTGTACTATTATAAAACTGATTCGGTAAGATAGTGCCAAATATATATGTATATATAAAAACCAATGCCACTTTTCGTTGTAATCACCTATCCAAACCAAATGTTTAGGCTTTTTCGGACTATTTAGTAGATGGTTTATGTGAAGTTTACACTAAATCGGTTAACTGGTTCTTCATTTATCACATTGTTTGTATTTGTTAATGGACGTTTTACTGTCAAATTGAACCTTTTTTCAGTACACGCGGACTTGCCGCGGGCTGATGCTCGTAAGACGTGAATGAGAGTTTATTCTATATTTACTTTAAGGTTTGAACAATACCAATTGAACTAATAATAGCACAGACACGATAATAAGAAAAGATACATTAAAAAAAAGTTAATCATAAGGCGGAAGATCTTATCATATGTAGATTAAAAAATAATACTAATCAATACACCACAGATTATATTATCTTTAAAAAATATTTAAACATTTAGTATTGAGTGCCTAGCTTCGGCCGTACGCGGAATTCTATAAATTAATGTATTTTCTCTTATTTATAAACCGATTTTAAGACTAAAATCCTTAATGTTAATCCAAGCTGCTAAGCTCAGGTTCAATAAAAACCGCATTTAAATTGGTTCAGCCGTTTCCGAGATTAGTAGGTGTGCTCAGAGGTACAGACGGATAATTAAACAGATGATAATCTAAAATAATTCCTTACTAAAAATCGAACAATTCAAAATATCTTCTGCTATACTCGGTGCACATTTGATCTGGATTTTTTCCATACTAAGTTAACAAGTTTGTATGGAAAGAATCAAAATATTATTTACACTGAGTTTAAATCTCGCTTCGCTTCGGAAGAACCGGTTACAATATAAAAGTAGTTATTGTGATGTCATTGTAACAGTTACACATATCGCGGACTTATTTGTAGATATTAATTTAGGTATTCTATAAAATTGTGTAGTACCACTGCTGTTTTGTCAATACTTTTCGTAGTTCACGCGACATAATATATTTTTTTGTATTTATTCACACGTTGGGTTACTTTATCGAAGTTTTCATACGGAACCCTAACGTTTTTATAAATACATTCAAGTCGGCCAGTACTTTTGACGCCTTAAACAAACAAACATTCAAATCTTTCCTCTATAATTATATACTTTATATATATTTTTTGTAGAGTAAGTTAATGCTTGACAAGATCCTACCTGATAGTACAGTTGTACAATTATACAGACAGCGACAAGTTAAAAATTAGTTTTAATATAACTACAACCGTGGTCACGTAATTAGCAATCGAAAGCACGACTGCTGGCTTAGCAGTCAAATTTACTAACCACTAAACTAACAAAAAAAATTATGTAGGGTTAAACAGTTGTTAAACCTTTCTATTCATATCAACAAGCCATAAAGTTTATTTTTTCATTCCAGAGTATCCATCCAGTAGGCGCGTTGATGCTGGTGAACTACCAGCTGAGCGAAGAGGACGCGGGCCGAGCGCACGGCTTCCGACTGCAGCGCGGCGGCGGCACGCGCCTGCAACTAGCCGCCGACACTGCCGAGGCTGCCGCTAGATGGCGCGCTGTTATTGGACACGCTATAGATGCTAGCAATCAGGTATATTTGTTTTGAGTTTTAATTGTAGATAGCGCTGTATGATTATAATATAAGGGCAGTGTTGAGAAGGCTGCGGCAATGTTTGCGTGCACCCGTGTGGATGATTTTCATGCGATTTTACGCAAACGTGCTGCATCTGTGATGAGCCCGCTCGTGAGCATCGGGGTGCTGCTTGCTGGTGCCACCAGCAATGTTATCCTTGGCACATTGGCGTACAAGTTGGACAGCCCTTTCTGGGTACGCTGGAATGATCTTCACATGCAGCATTCGAGTATAGAATTCGAGTACAGATTTTTTATCCCTAAATTGCAGTTGTTTCTTTTGAAGTTTTCAAAAGTTCCCGTAAGTCATAAATTATGGGAAAAGACATGTGAATGAGTTATAGGTATATTAATGATATATCTATCTTTTTTCTGTTTCAGCGCGATGGTTGGTTAGAAGTGACGATGAGAAACATGAAACTGCCGCCTTCGTCGATACCGAGACCAGACTGCTTCGGATACCTCATGAAGTTGGGCTCTAAGTGGAAGTCCTGGGCCAAGCGGTACTGCGTGTTAAAGGACGCCTGTCTATATTTCTACAACGATGGAAACAGTAAAAGTGCTTTTGGTAAGTGGATTTTACTTTTCCTAAATGAAACACCTTTTTCCAAGAGATTTGGTAGATTCAGCTAAACTGTTAACGTTCATTTTTGTTTTTGCTAGTGTAACTTGGTAACACAATGTAGATAATATGAATAAATGAAATTTAAATTCGAAAATCAAAGTCTTTAAAAATTGGTTAACTTGTACTAAGCACACATATTAAGAACTGCGCCATCTAGTGGCTAAACATTACATCTGTTTAATGCAACCACGTCTCTCGTTGAGATTCTTTCATCGTAGTACCTACAATGATTAATAGATGGCATTGTTCCACTATTACCGTGCCTCAAATTACTTCTCTGGAAAAGATACGCAATCGTTCAGGAACTCACTTGGAACCATCCCAAAATTGGTGTAGTGCTAATTTTCACTATTTCTTTTAACATAACTTTTCTTCAGAATTTCTACAAACATGCTATAGCAATTGGTACGTAAAATCTCTTATTACTTTCATCATCGTCATGTTTTCCAGGAATGGCATGTCTTCATGGGTACAGAATACAGACTTGTGCGCCGGGGGGTAAAAAGTATGCCTTCGAAGTGATGCCCACAGAGCCAAAACAACGGCACTTTTACTTCCACACCGAATCTGAAATGGATAGAAAAAGGTTAGTACTAAGATAATAAACAAAAAAAAAACCTCTCTGTAACATTATATTTTTTTCCATAAAGGAGACCTTTTTATTTTATTGTTGCTCTTATACAAAAAAGTACAGAAATTATTAATTTTTAATAAGAAATTAAATTATTAATAAATTCTTTTTCCTTAAAACCTAATCCAACAAAATATACGATCAGTGATATTAAAAGAAATTATTTTTAGACAGTAAATAGAGAAAATACCTAACTATACTTTCATCTAAAAATATATGTATATATTTTTTTTAAACTCATTTTTTGGTAATTAATGATATTATTATCTAAATCAATGATTATGTGTTAATTTAATTAAAATAAATATAACAATTAATTCTTAGAATCAATTTCGTATTTTATTTTCCAAGTCGTAATAAAAATTTTCTCGTTTTTTAGCAATAATTATGATTTTTTATAATAATCTATATTATTGTTTTGCAATTTAACAGTAATGTAATTAACAATATTTTTTAATTTGACAGTATTGTAATTTACAATATTTTTTAATTTAACAGTAATGTAATTAACAATATTTTTTAATTTGACAGTAATGTAATTTACAATATTTTTTTATTTAACAGTAATGGAATTAACAATATCTTTTAATTTGACAGTAATGTAATTTACAATATTTTTTAATTTGACAGTAATGTAACTTACAATATTTTGTAATTAATTGTAACGTAATTTACAATATTTTTTTAATAATTATTATATAAATTATTTCTTTATATTCTTACAGATGGATGGCAGCTTTAGAATATTCTATCGATCGATGGATGAAGGCCGGTTGACGATTACTGTATACTTCTGAAGATTCATTCGACAATATATAATTTATTTATCGTTTAAATATAAATTTCCGTATTTTTATGTTATTTTTTTTCGTTTTTTTTTTTCCTTTTTTTGGATGACCAATATGACTTAGAAAATTAAGTCCAAAATTTAGTCTAAGATAGGATATTCACATATAAATGATATTTTTGGTTATTTATTCAGATTTTAATTTCGAATTCAGAATTGAATTTAGTTTTTGTATTAAATTGTCTGAAATTACAGATTAATTCAAAAATTAATGTAAAGACATATTCTTTTAAAAAACTACAAGATTTTTACTTTTGTGACAACTGAGAAGGAAAACGACAAATTATAGGAAAACAACCATGTTCAGAACTAAAGGTAGAGCAGCCTCCGCCACGCTGTTCCATATAATAGTGGAGGTAGTAAGCAATCCCAGTTTTGGTATTTGGGAGTTCCTACAATCGAAACTTTCTAAAATCGCTCAAAATGTATCTAACGTATCGTTACGTTGTTATCCAATATCAGCGGTTTATGTGCCCTCTGAAGCACATAAACCCTCTAGATTTTATGTTCAATAGCGGGACCTAATTTGTAGAATAGATCCTACAAATTTAACCTGTACCTCATTTCCATTTAAATAAAATTCAAAACAAAATATTAACCATTCATACTTTCCAGCTAACCATTGGATATAACCTAAAAATACCTAAATTAGGTACTTTTTTAAACCGTATAATCTGTCTATCCATATTTGTATATCTGTTATATATCAATAAATTGGATTATAGAATTGACATAATAAAATAAAAATAAAAAAAAACAAAAGATACAAAATAATTAATGAAAAGCTATACTTTTTTCAAAATTAACAATAAAAACACTTATATCCATAGGTCATAACAAATTTCAAAATCACAATACACGAAATGAATAAAATATATATATATATATACATATTTATATTAAAAATTTACTGCGGTAGAAAAAACATTGCGAGGCAACCTACACTCCAGACAGTTCCCCATAAAGTTCTTGAAGGTGTGAACTCCAATCCGATCTGGGCCAGCGTGGTGGACTATGGCCGGCCCTCACACTGTGAGGTCACCCGAGTCCAGTAGCGGGACAGTTACGGCTTGCAATTATGAATCTATTAATATATTATTATGACACGAATGGCTTACAAGATAAGCCAAAATAAGCAAAACGGTTTATTAATAGAATATGAAATCCCTATTCCAGTGAGGCCTTAATATCAACTCTTAGCACAGCATTATTATACATAGTCGTGCTATATAATATACGATATGACGTCATTTCTCAGCGCAACATTGTACAATAATAAGTAATTCTTGTTAAAATTAATTATATAATCAGGATTTAGAACACCACATCATAAATTTCAGTGAAAGTTGGATTTTAGGGTCAATGTTTATTTTGGGTCAATGGGTCAATGGGTAATTTAATTTAAAATTATTATTAATTTTGTTATGATGATTTAATTTTAGATAATTTTATTTATTTATTTATTTATTAATCCAACAGTGTTTAGTGTAAAATAATTACTTACGACTAAAAATTAAAATAGTATTAATACCAAAACGGAAAAAAACTGTACGTTAATTGGACCTAAGCATAATGTTAGTGAAAATCGTGTTCAAATCTGATCAGCTATTTCCGAGATGACCACAAATAAGTGCACAGATTACAGGACAAAAATTCCAAAAACCAGTTTTGAGTTCTATTCATTACTAAATATCTCCAGGAATAGTAATATCTTCCATATACAGACAGTACACAGACATTTAATATAGTTAGAGATTCTGACTTCAAATTCAACTGTAATTCAATTTAAAAATAAATTGTCGTTAACAATACTGAAATTGTCAAATGTCAGTTTGTGTCACATACATATAGTGTTTAGTATTATTTTGTAATTTAATATATCTCCAATGCATTGTTATATAAGGTTACCTTCTGCCTTCCTCCACCGTGAAAAGTTTTAACTGTGCAAAATTTTGTACAAAGCGGTACAAAGTTTCTGCTTCACGTATTTATATACAGATTATATATTGAACTACATATATTGATGGTGTACTTATTAAAGTAATAGATTCTGTAAGATTATAGTAAGCTTATAATAATACTGAGATAAAAGATGATGTTAACGACCCTAACAGGGATGATTTTTATCAATATTAAATTTTGCGAATAAAGGCGAAAGTAACTGTTTGTTATACTTTCATACCACACGCCACTAACCGATTCTGATAAAATTTGATGCAATAACAGGCTAGAGCTTGGTAAAAAATTTAGGCTACCATAAACAAAGCATTGAAAGTTTGTATGGAGGGTAGTCAAGATTGAAGAAAAAATTATGAAAAGTTCCATTTATGCACTTGTTATATAAAAATATTTGTTCTAGCGTTTTTAAAATTCAGACCACTAAACGTGAAATAGAGTGAAATAGAGGGTGAAAATAAAAATATATGAAAATTAAATATTCAATTAAACATACATACACAAATCAGGTAAAATAAATATTTATTTCATTAAATTTTGTTTGATTAAATTTAATCTAATTTTATTATTTTAACTTATTAACAGTACTAATATAAACCATTTTTACGTATATTTAATTTATCTTAGTTATGTCTTCTTAGTTATAGATAGAAAATCTAAAATATATATTTAATCATATATTTCAAATGGACATTAAAAAAACAATTTGGTATAATTCCTTCATTTCATTTTCTATTAAATAATATGAAGAAACGCAACGAAGGTATAATTTCTTTAATTATAGCTTTAATACAAAAAAATTCTAAATATTGAAAAGTAATAAAAATAAAATAAGTGTGTAACTCTAAAAGTTATTTCGTAAAATGTGACTGAAATATTGCTTACGGAGAAGAGGTAAAAACGAAACTGAAATAAATGATATTATAAAGTAAGAAAGGTATAATAATATTTTTAAATAAAAAGTATTATAAAACGAAGAATGATGAATCTTGGTCATTTTTACGCATTGTACGTCAAAAAAATATTAACCCTTCAATGCGTGTACTTAAATTTTGACACAAAATTAAAATAAAAAAAAGATGTTCACATTTTATTAATTAAGTAATAACGAAACGTATCGTATTTTTTGTAGTAAAATAATTATGATTTGTGAATGTAAAAACATAGTTTTAGTATTAAAATCATTTAATATAAGATGAAGAAATGACAGAACGGAAAAATTGTAGTTATTAACAAAAATCGAGATATTCCTATAACTAATAGATAGTATTCCCTACATGTGAAAAATGTAGTTTAATATTATATAAAAATATTCATTATATCAATGCGATGCCCGTTTATTAGATTTATTCATGGATGGTGAATTGAATATTCTATTATTATATAATTCGGAATGTCTTGTGCGTTTTATATAAATGTTGTGAAAATGTAGTGTCTTCATGTGTCAAAATATAATTGCTATTATTCTATGTAATATATAACAATCATTAATTAAATTATAACTATCATTTTATTATGCTTATCACTGAATTTTTTGTTAGTTTCTAAGAATTGCTATCATTATTTAATCCATGGGATTTTTATATTTTGTTTTAGATAATAATTTATTGTAAAGTAAAAAAGATTATATGAAAGTAATAATCGAGAAGTTATAAAAATATTGATAATTTTGTTTTCATTCTATTGTAATGCACACAGAGTCAACTATACAAAAATTCGTATATTTGTATCACAATATACATGGTGTATTCTTTTTGTGGGATAGCCAATTATGTTTTTTTATTTTAAACATTTGTCTCTAGACTGCAATGGCATGTCATAATTTACTACTAGACGTAATGATAAGTAGTTTGTGGTCCACTAATAGAAGATTTAGGTAAAAATGTGCATTAAATTGGTAAATAATAGAAACTAAAAATGCGTAACGACATTGTACATAGATAATCAGGTGAAGCTCAAATATATGTAACAAATAAATAAAAAGACTTAATATATAGGAGTTTGTTAATGCTTTTAGAGTAGATTTGACTTACAAGTGGGTGTTTAAAATGTAATTTAACATTGATATTAAATTTTTATTATAATTTTTTATTGTCTATCGCAAATTATATGATATTATAAGCACGTTACAATGGATTAATTCATATATGAAAAGTTATGAACGTTAAAATTATGTTGTTTTAAAATTTATCTAATCTTTTTACATTAATTAAATACTTATATCACATGATTCATTGCCAAAAAGTGTCAAATGTTTATTAACGTTGCCAAATTAAAATATTTATAACATATTAAAATTATACAAGATATTTAAAGAAATTCAAAGTATATGTTTATATAATTATTTTGCTTTTACTTAAGCTTGTAATAAAGTCAGATGTTTAGTGAATAAAAACGTTATAGAAACTGATTTTTAATAGTTATATGTGATTATAATAATTAGAACTCGTTGTAATAAAGTACTAAAAATTTTTAGTTTTTTTTTTAACCCTGCAAAATCATGTCCATATTATGTTTGTCTTATATTCAGCGAGGAATATATATTTTTAAATATTTACAGCTATGTAGTGAATCTATGATAGTTTATTTATGTTAGTATACCAAAGTATTTAAAATATATTTTTTTTATTTGATGAGAATAATTATATTTTGAAATGACTTTAATGTAGTTAATGTAATTTTAACTACTAATCATATCTTTATATTATATCATAAATTATAATTCAGTAATTTCGTAAAAAAGGCACATAAAAATGTGCATTACATTATAACAGAAAACACTTTATCAAATTGACAGCAACCAACAAAATTCACGAGGTTGAACCAAACATTGAGGGCGGCGTTAATTTACACGACTTATAAGCTACTAACACGAAAAATAAACAATTCGACGATATCCTTCCCTTTTTTATTGCTTCCAAAGTAAAAACAGTATGGAGGCTTCGCGGGCGACGGCGGGGGGAAGGGGCAACTGCAGGAGCGCTACTGCCTCTGACGTCGTCAGCAGTAGTACGCGCGCTCAACTCCTACCAGCCGCTCGCCTGCGCATACGCAGCCTTTGTGCTAAAAATAAAAAAAAGATAAGACATCAACACACATCGCATGTTATTAGTGGATTACAGTGCAGAAACTACATGGACAGTGTTTTTAGTGATATTGCATAGTGAACATTAACGTTGTGATAGTCGTGACGGCAGTAACTTTACGCTCGCCAGTGTCTATTAACTGTTTTATGGCCTGTACAGTGCGTCTATTGTTGTGTCCGCTTCCACTAATCTTCTATTCACCTGTACACTGGGGTTAGCCTGTGAAATGTGACAAAAAATTGCAATGGTCTATTGTGCGTTGCGGACAGTCGGTTGGTAAACTTTGTGGGTTGGTACCTGACTACTGGAGGGTTGGAAATCTGCCGATCCATCGGACAACCCGTCTTGTGCGTATCATTTTTTATAGAATACGTAATATGATAGGCCGGATGTGGATTGGATTGGGTAGGCAGGGTGCGCTTCGATATAGCTACCTGTTTTCTCACCATGTGCATGATATATCTTGTAGATTAGAGAGCATGTTACCCATTGTTTTTTTAATACCACCCAGGTAAAACAATGCATCAAATAACGGTCTGCGGTTGTATTGTTTAGATTTGTAAATGGGTTTACTCAACACTTCTGCCACTGGGTTTTGCAGCAATTATATTATCAGTAGCAGCATTGTAGTCGTGGAAAACTATTATAAGATAAAGGTTTAGGTGTTAATCTTTTACACTAATTTCTTTATGGTATGGTGTTTGTGCCAGGACAGCAATTAGCGAATCAAGTCACGTTTATAACATTTATATTATTAAATCATTTTACAGAACAGAACAGAACAAGGTTGGATTATAAAGTAGGCAAATAGAGGAGATTATTGATTTAACAGGAACTAACTATATACTTTATTTCTATCTTAGCTGGCAACATTGGTGATAGATTTTGTGTAACAGATGACCAACAGCCACGGTAACCACTTACTTAGCTTCTGGTTGCTCATTTATCGGCCTATTTATTCAGTTACAAAATAAAATAATAAATAAATATCTTTGGACAACTCACACGCGGTCATCTGACCCCAAACTAAGCTTAACATTAGCTTGTATTATGGTGATCAGACAACTGATATACATACATATATATTTTTAAATACATATTTATATAGATATTAACACCCAGACACAGAACAAACAATCCTGCTCATTACATAAAAGTTTGACCTGGGTGGACATCGAACCCACCATCTTCAGTGTAGCAGTCAAATTCGCTAACCACTAGACCAACCGGCCTGTTAAATTATTTGTGTAGTTTTGTGTAAAGTAGAGTCTGCCTCATATTTCTTTATTTTGGGCTGAGGAAGCAAAAATATGGGATTCAAACTTAGGACAATTGTCCAACATATCAATGTAGCAAAGGTACCTGTTTCAATAATAACTCTTGTACAATTTCTACATGAAACTAGATATAACTAGATATTTGATGCATGACATCTCAAAATTTCATAATTTGTTAGTAGGTATATTATTAAAAACCGCGTAAAGGTATAGAACTCTATACAGTAATAATAAAATGTGTTACGGTGAGAAAAAGTCAAAAAAAATCCAAAAAATATTACTTTTAAGAGTTCAGTATACGTTGTAACCTATAAGTAGTCTTTTGTAAACAAACCGTAAATAAAAAAAAAATAAAAAATAATAATTTATTTATCATTTTAGAGTCACGCACGCAAACGGTTAGGTTAGTTTTTATGTGTTCGGTACATGACAATTTTTTAGGTACCTTTAGCTCTTCCAAAAAAATTTTATGTACTCGTATGTATTCTTCTTTATATAAATCATAACAAGGATAGGGAACTCCAAAAAATAATCTGTAAATGTCACAAAATTTATAATTTTCTATCTATATTTACACTAATAAACTTGGCAGCATTTTTCCAAAGCTAGGGTATCATTTTATATGGTTAAAAAAAGCTGGCTTTTTGGTCTAGTTCTAGTGGTTACACTTAACTGCTCAGCTGGAGGCCTATGGGTTCGATTCTCACTCAAAACTATTATATTCCTGTGATGACCAGGAATGTTCCTTGTCTGTTTGGGTGTAAAAACTACTATATTAACTCGTTGCTACTTGATGGATGAAAAAAATTCCAGTATGTATTTAAAAGTATATATGTATGTTTATCAGTTGTCTGATCACCATAGTACAAGCTAATATTTAGTTTAGAATCAGGTAATCGTATGTGCATCGTTCTAAGATATTCATTTATATACTTCGATTGAAGAGACACAATTATGAAAGGACCGATCCCTTTTTGGCAGAAACTTAAAAATTTCTGTTTTGCTGCGGTTAGTACAAATCGCCTACCAAAAAACCAGCCAAGCGTGTGTCTAGACATTCAAGTAGAGTTAGTAGTTAGTTAGGAGTTAGGAGTTAGAGTTAGTTATTAGTTAGTAGTTGTCATCTTATTACTCTGTTTAATATCAACCTGTCATAGATTTTTCTTTAAATTAACTAATGTTATGATTTTATGTGATGCTAACTGACCCGGCAAACATTGTTTTGCCACATAAATTATTTTTAGGTAATGATTAAAATACTAAAATGACTATTTAAAATAGGGGCTGGTGATAGGCGGGTGAAAATGTAGAGTTGTATGTATTTTTAATGCCACATATAAAAAAATGTCCAAAAATTAAAAATTAATGTCTGAGGGGAACAACCCTTATGAAATAGGGGTATGAAAAACAGATAGCCGATTCTCAAACCTACAGAATATGCAAATAAAATTTTATAAAAACCGGTCAAGCCATTTCAGAAGAGTAAGGTAACTAACACGAGAATTTTATATATATATATATATATATAAGATATCTTCAAAATTTCTCATCATTCATTACTATATACACAGTTTCTTTGCTTCAATAACATATTATCTTAAAAAAACAATTTTTGGTAAGGCATTGTTCAACTTACAAAAATTGATTTTACCTAAAGGAATATTCTTTTTGTCTTCCATTTACTCATAGGAATAAAATATATAATAAAAACTAAATAGATTTTCGTAACACATAGATATACTGTATTTTAACCTTTTCAAAAGAAATTCAGTTGTCTGATCACCATAGTACAAGCTAACGCATAGTTTGGGATCAGATGGCCGTGTGTGAGTTGTCCTGAGTAATTTATTTCTTATTGTTATTGTAAATCACAAAGGAATAATTTTTTGATTGTTTGTTTGTCTGTCCTCTTGTGATTTCTAATCCCTGGAACAGTTTAATGTAGTTTAATATTATTATCAGGAATATATTTGTAGTAATTATTTGTTCTGTCTCGTATAAAACGACTAACAAAGATGTGACAAATTTCGGAATTTCTTAAGTCCCTTAACAGTTACTGATATTTTTATAAAATCACTAGATTAGTAGTCACAGTAATTATATGACGTTTTGCAATATGTACATCACAGTATTAAGTTTAACTACGTAGTGAAGTAATTGAAGAACACAAGTATGTAGTGTATGTAAACTGTACTAGTACAGAGTTACACTTCGCTGTATATATGTATTTAGTTACTGATACCAACTCGTGGAATGGAAGCAGTGATAGACTAGTGGTTGGAACATTGGTCTCTCGAACGAGGGGTCCAGGGTTTTAATCATTTTCGTTGTGTGCGTATTGTGTTTATAACTTGCTACGGTGAAGAAAAACATTGTGAGGAAACTTGTTCTTCAGAGTTCTTAACAGTTCTCAGAGGTGTGATGTCTCCAAAACCGCGCTAGGCCAGCTTGTTGGACGGCCAGTACTCCTCCCATTCTGAGATAATTATATATATATATATATATAATTAAATGAATCTTCGTGAGATTATTTGTTCTTTATAGACTCTGAAATGGTAGG